>NW_020872858.1:170000-175000 GCF_003789085.1 Penaeus vannamei
TTCTTCTCCTCCACCAGTTCTCCTCATGTTGTTACTTTGTTATATATAGTATATCCATCGCTTATCCCTATTTCCCCTATGCTATTATGTGGGTACCAATCTCATTTCTTCTGTCTTATAATACTTTCACACTGTTTCTTCATTTGTACTATTTATCTTCTAAATATTCAACTTCTCATCCACCATTTACTTTCTTACTTCTAATTCAATCACATCCACTGTCTTCTATATCATCTCTTATATATCCATACACCATTATTACACCACCACATAACATAATATGTCCTTATTCATCTCTATTCTACAAACAAAACGGAGGGTAGCGAGGAATGGCGGAATATATATTCTCTACCTCTCAGCTCATCTCCTCGTTCTTCTTCTCCTCTGCTCTTCTCTCTCTTCTTTCTCGTCCTCTTGCTTCTATTTCCCTGTTCTCATACTCTTTCTTGAGTCCGTAATACCAATACACGTATGTGCAATGGGGAGTCTGTAAAATCATATGAATTATAGTGTAATACGAAGAGAAAGTCGTTAATAAAAATTGTATGGCAAAGTGTGATTGAGAAGCTGAATGACAAGTATTAATTGCAAACAATCAAGTGCATGAGATAAATGGTTTTTTTTGCGAAAAACATCAAATTAAGTTGAAAGCAGAGTATAAGCAAGAGAAATATAAGAAGAAAGGATGAAGAGAGATAAAATGCGGAAGAATGGATCAGGTAATTAAGGAGGTAGGGGACCAAGAAACGGCAAAAAAATGTGAAAATAATAAAAAAAAATGAAATAATATAAAAGAAAAAATGGAGGTAAGAAAAGAAAAGATATTAAATCATCCTGTAAAAAGGTAGTGCAATAACACGAAATAAAAGAAGGAATGACGATAATAATAAAGTTATAATGATAATGATAATAATGATTGATAATGTGTAACAATAGGAATGAAAATAATGATGATGATAATGTTAACAAATAGGAATGATAATGATGCTTTATAGTAATAATAATGACGATGATGATAATAAGGGTAGTGATATAATGATGCTGATAATAAGTATTTGAATAATAATGACGATAATTGTAGTGATAATAATAACAATAAGGAAAATAACAGCAATGATAATAAAAACAATAATAATAATAAAAAAGATAATGATAACAAATAAAACAATAAGGATACGAAAATATAACGAAATACAACAACAATAATATGCAATATAATAATAATAATAATAATAATAATAATAATAAATAAATAATAATAATAATAATAATAAATAATTAATAATTAATAATAATAATAATAATAATAATAAATAATTATAATAATATAATAATAAAAAAGGAAATTATGACAAGAATCACTCTATCAGTAGATTTTCAAAGGATTTTTTTTCTACTGGATAGCTAGTTAAAAATGAATGAATCAATTTCGAAATTAGATAAATATTTGATAGAATAGAATATAAGCAGAATCTTTGAATCTTTTGTCATCAATGTGATGATCTAGAAATAACCTTCCTTTTACAAATAGACGAACCAAAGAGGCAGCAATCAGGTAAACATTGATCTAGAAATAAAAGAAAGAAGGAAAAAGAAGAAGAAGAAAAAAAACTGATTTACAGACAGGACAAGTCAATCGGCAAATTAATTACACAGGAAGGCGACCTTTTCGTTAACTGGTTAATCACCTGATTCTTTCCCCTTAATTTTCTATTTCCGCCTTTCTCTTTCTCTTTCTTTCTCTCGCTCTTGATCTCTCTCTTTCTCTTTCTTTCTCTCGCTCTTGATCTCTCTCTTTCTCTTCTTTCTCTCGCTCTTGATCTCTCTCTTTCTCTTTCTCTTGATTCTCTCTCTTTTCTCTCTATCTCTATCTTTATCTCTCTCTTCTCTATTTACCTATCTTTTCTTTCTCTCTCTCTCTTTTGTCTGTCTCTCTCTCTCTCTCTCTCTCTCTCTCTCTCTCTCTCTCTTCTCTCTCTCTCTCTCTCTTCTCTCTCTCTCTCTCTCTCTCTCTCTCTCTCTCTCTCTCTCTCTCTCTCTCTCTCTCTCTCTCTCTCTCTCTCTCTCTCTCTCTCTCTCTCTCTCTCTCTCTCTCTCTCTCTCGTCTGTACACTCTAATCCTCTTTCATCTCTCCCTTCCTGATTTCTGTTCTCTCTGTGACCCTTTCTTTTTTAATCTCTCTGTCCCTTCCACTTTGTTTCGTTTTCCTTGTGACTGCTTCTCTCCCTCCATCCTTCTCTCTATCTCTATTTATCGGTCTGTTTGTCTGTCATCCCCTTTATCTCGTTCTCTTTCTCTCTCCTCTCTCTCTCTATCTATCTATCTATCTATTTATCTCTATTTCTCTCTCCCTCTCTATCTATCTATCTATCTATCTATCTGTCTGTCTCACACTCACTCACTCACGCTTTAATCTTCTCTCCCTCCCTTCCTCGTCCTTTCTCTCTCTCTCTCTCTTCCTCCCACCCTCTCTCGCCTTCCCTCCATCGCCCTTTCCCTCTCTCTATCTCTTTCTCTTTCTCTCTCTTTCACTCTCTCTTTCTTTCATTCCCTCCCTCCCCGGCCCTTTTCCCTCTCCCTCCCTCCTACTTCCTCCCCCCTCCCCCCTCCTCTCACCTACTTTTCTTCCAGCGTAAAACCGAATTAAATCAGCAAATATTCAAAAAGACATTCTTCAACTTCACCTCGAGATCGAGAGGAGTTCAAACCTGCACTTCGATGAGAGCCAAGGTACTCCGGGCATTCAATTTCGTTTTCCTTAAGCCTCCCTTGACATTTAGGCCTCCCTGGGACAACCTCTCTCTCTCTCTCCCTCTCTCTCTCTTTCTTTTTTTCTTTTCTTTCTTTCTTTCTTCTCTCTTCTCTCTCTCTCTCTGTCTGTCTGTCTGTCTGTCTCTCTCTCTCTCTCTCTCTCTCTCTCTCTCTCTCTCTCTCTCTCTCTCTCTCTCTCTCTCTCTCTCTCTCTCTCTCTCTCTCTCTCTCTCTCCTCTCTCTCTCTCTCTCTCTCTCGTCTGTACACTCTAATCCTCTTTCATCTCTCCCTTCCTGATTTCTGTTCTCTCTGTGACCCTTTTTTTAATCTCTCTGTCCTTCCACTTTGTTTCGTTTTCCTTGTGACTGCTTCTCTCCCTCCATCCCCTCTCTCATCTCATTTATCGGTCTGTTTGTCTGTCATCCCTTTATACTCGTTCTCTTTCTCTCTCCTCTCTCTCTCTATCTATCTATCTATCTATTTATCTCTATTCTCTCTCCCTCTCTATACTATCTATCTATCTATCTATCTGTCTGTCTCACACTCACTCACTCACGCTTTAATCTTCTCTCCCTCCCTTCCTCGTCCTTCTCTCTCTCTCTCTCTTCTCCACCCTCTCTCGCCTTCCCTCCATCCCCTTCCCTCTCTCTATCTCTTTCTCTTTCTCTCTCTTTCACTCTCTCTTTCTTTCCATTCCCTCCCTCCCCGCCCTTTTCCCTCTCCCTCCTCCTTACTTCCCTCCCCCCTTCCCCCCTCTCTCACCTACTTTTCTTCCAGCGTAAAACCGAATTAAATCAGCAAATATTCAAAAGACATCTTCAACTTCACCTCGAGATCGAGAGGAGTTCAAACCTGCACTTCGATTGAGAGCCAAGGTACTCCGGGCATTCAATTTCGTTTTCCTTAAGCCTCCCTTGACATTAGGCCCCCTGGGACACCTCTCTCTCTCTCTCCCCTCTCTCTCTTTCTTTTCTTTCTTTCTTTCTTTCTTTCTTTCTCTCTCTCTCTCTCTGTCTGTCTGTCTGTCTGTCTGCTTCTCTCTCTCTCTCTCTCTCTCTCTCTCTCTCTCTCTCTCTCTCTCTCTCTCTCTCTCTCTTCTCTCTCTCTCTCTCTCTCTCTCTCTCTCTCTCTCTCTCTCGTCTGTACACTCTAATCCTCTTTCATCTCTCCCTTCCTGATTTCTGTTCTCTCTGTGACCCTTTTCTTTTTTAATCTCTCTGTCCCTTCCACTTTGTTTCGTTTTCCTTGTGACTGCTTCTCTCCCCATCCCTCTCTCTATCTTCTATTTATCGGTCTGTTTGTCTGTCATCCCTTATCTCGTTCTCTTTCTCTCTCCTCTCTCTCTCTATCTATCTATCTATCTATTTATCTCTATTTCTCTCTCCCTCTCTATCTATCTATCTATCTATCTATCTGTCTGTCTCACACTCACTCACTCACGCTTAATCTTCTCTCCCTCCCTTCCTCGTCCTTTCTCTCTCTCTCTCTCTTCCTCCCACCCTCTCTCGCCTTCCCTCCATCGCCCTTTCCCTCTCTCTATCCTCTTTCTCTTTCTCTCTCTTTCACTCTCTCTTTCTTTCATTCCCTCCCTCCCCGGCCCTTTCCCTCTTCCCTCCTCCTACTTCCCCTCCCCCCTCTTCCCCCCTCCTCTCACCTACTTTTCTTCCAGCGTAAAAACCGAATTAAATCAGCAAATATTCAAAAGACATTCTTCAACTTCACCTCGAGATCGAGAGGAGTTCAAACCTGCACTTCGATGAGAGCCAAGGTACTCCGGGCATTCAATTCGTTTTCCTTAAGCCTCCCTGACATTTAGCCTCCTGGGACACCTCTCTCTCTCTCTCCCTCTCTCTCTCTTTTCTTCTTTCTTTCTTTCTTTCTTTCTTTCTTTTCTCTCTCTCTCTCTGTCTGTCTGTCTGTCTGTCTCTCTCTTCTCTCTCTCTCTCTCTCTCTCTCTCTCTCTCTCTCTCTCTCTCTCTCTCTCTCTCTCTCTCTCTCTCTCTTCTCGTCTGTACACTCTAATCCTCTTTCATCTCTCCCTTCCTGATTTCTGTTCTCTCTGTGACCCTTTCTTTTTTAATCTCTCTGTCCCTTCCACTTTGTTTCGTTTTCCTTGTGACTGCTTCTCTCCCTCCATCCCTCTCTCTATCTCTATTTATCGGTCTGTTTGTCTGTCATCCCCTTTATCTCGTTCTCTTTTCTCTCTCCTCTCCTCTCTATCTATCTATCTATCTATTTATCTCTATT
>NW_020872858.1:180000-187500 GCF_003789085.1 Penaeus vannamei
ATAATGATAATGACAATGGCAAAAAGAATCATGATGATGATGATGAAAATGATGATGATAATAACAACATTAATAATGATAATAATAATAATAATAATAATAATAATAATAATAATACGATAACGACAACATAACGATAAAGATAATAATGATAATGATAATGACAATAGTAAAAAGAATCATAATACCTAATGGGTACTGAATATACATAGAAAGCGAAGGAGACCGACACAAATAGGCAAAGTAAAAAAAAAAAAAAAAAAAAAAAAAAAAAGAAAAACAGTAATAATAAATAAATAAAAAATAAATATATATTGACTTATATCCGGATGTTTGATTTTTCTTAGAAGCAATAAGGCGAATAATCGTATACTATAATAATAATGATAGGGAACTGCGGGTATTATTGTACGCTATATACTATATACTATACACGACATAGCTAATTTTGGAGCGACAGAATGAGCTGTTTTATTTCTTTTCGACATTAGGGACAATAATAGATAGTGATGTTTTAATAATGATAGCAATAGGGATAATAATAACTTTACAATGTGAAGAATATATGGTGAAAATAATCATAACTGTAATAATTTTTTTGATATAATTTGGGATCAAATTGTAGTAATATTAGCACTTATATGAGTAATTGCAATAATAGGATTGTCAGCATTTTTTATTGCAGACGATTATGATGACAATGATATATTATTCAAAGGTATTTTGAGGTGGGGATAGGATTATAACCAAATCGCTTGAAAAAAAAAAATCTTGTTTTAAAATATTTAGTCCAAAAGTTCACAGACGTCATTTCAATTTCAAGTTGAGCATCTGATATTTTTGGTTAGAAAGAAAAAATAATAATTTTCATGTTTTTTCAGAGTACCTGAACCTAGAAAAAGAATCTGATTTTCAAAAAGCCATAAAAGTTTTTTTCCCATCGGGCTTTGCGTTAAAGTGTGAAAAAGCTATTTTTTTAATAAATAACTGACTGTAACCCCTTACTTCGGTGCGAAATATATATATATATATATATATATATATATATATATATTATATATATATATATATATATATATATATATATATATATATAGATAGATAGATAGATAGATAGATATAATCTTTTATAACCATCAAAACTAATTAATTTGTAACAATGACAATTTCATTATTATTGTTACTCTTTATATTCAACATTAGTGTTATCAGAATCTTTTAAACAGATTGATTCATGCTTTTGCAATCGTATCAACATCAACGTATTTTTTTCTTCCTATTCCTGTTGGTATCAACATTATCATCCTTATCCTTATTCTGCATATATGGAGATTGTTATCACTATTCTCCCTGATATCAAAATAACATTTACCACTAATTCTGTCGCTTCAGTAATGGCACTGTCGTCTTTAGTACTAGTTCAATTAACTGATTAATTATCAAAAATTATTTGCGCCGTCGATAGCTAAGGTCCCTAGCGAATACCTTGTGGGATTAAACGGTTTGAATTTTTAAAACGTTTACTAATTCCATTACTCCTCTTTCTACTTTTATAGAAAAATTATCGTCCTGTTTATTTTTTTACTCTGTCCTCCATTTGTGTCGCCCTTTTCCTCTTTCTCTGTATTTTCAGTTTCCTCCATTATTATGATCATTTTCATTATCATCATCGTCGTCGTCATTCTTTCATCCATCATCATCATTTTCATCATCATCAATGATCGACATCATCATTTCCATCATCATCATTATCCTCCTCATCATCGTCGCCATCATCCTCAATCATCATCTTCATCATCATTATCCTCATCATCATCATCGTCATCATCATCATCTCCATTATCTTTATGATCACCATTACTTACTACTATGATTGATATTCTCACTATTTTTATTATTACCCTTCTTTATTTTCCTCCTTTTGTTGTATCCCCTCTTCTCTTTGTTCGCACGTTTTCTTACCTTTCCTTTATTTCTGGCTTTCTCTGTTCCACCTATTCCATAAATATTGACGTAATCTTCTCTCTACGATCTCCACTTCTTCCATTTCCGCTTTTTAGAATTCGATTTCCTCTCCTGCGTTTCTCTTCTCTTTCTCTTTCGTTCTTTGATTCCATTGTTATTGTAATCTCTTTTCGCCTGTCTACATTCCCCAGGGCTAACATGTGGAGCAACTAAATCTGATACAGTGGAAAAGGCGGCAGGCTAGCGGTTTTATTGTATTTATAGATCGTTTTAAACCGCGTGTATTTACTGTTTTCCCACTTTATGGAAGGAAAACGGAGATACCACATAATGCTTAATTTTATTTCCCGTTTTGCTTTTTGTATTCCTTGTTAATGGCGATAAAATTCTCGTGAGATTTTTGTGTTTGTTATTGAGTTAGCCGATGTATAAAACTTATTCCATTCCGTGAAATTAAATGTAGAGAAACAGCGACTTTTATGGAGTAAAATAAATTTCTAGATCAAACACCTTTTTATAACCGTTGCTTCCGGAAAGTTAATACACGCTGTATCACTTCTAGGCAAAGTTACAGGGAAAATGTTGATCAACAGGAATGTGTAATACCTTTTGCAAGCTAGCCTATAAACTCCTGAAGCATACTAGGGCGAAGGATACTTACACACGGGATAAGGAATTAAAACGTAAAGGGTGTTGTCGGAGGGACGGGTTAGTGTGGATCGTAAACTCAAGGCAAATGGACGTAAAATAGTCACGGTAACGTTTTCTGCGCTCGCTTGATTAAAATGATGCGCATAAATGTTCTGAGGAATAAAAGAAAGTAGTGTTGTGCGTGTTAGTATTGCAGAAATTATGGCTGATTATTTCAGTTACAAACACACACACACACATATACAAACGCACACATACACGTATACAGACACACACACACACATATTTATATATATAAGTATATGTGTATGTTCCCTAGACATATGATTCGAGGGAGCAAAATTTATATTTACTCTCCCTAGTGCAAACAAAAGGAAACTGAACTTGTGTTTTACCTTGACTCAAGGATTACTAGATCACTTCCCGTCCCCAGTACCATATTCTGAACATAATCTCCCCTTCAAGGAACAGCACGTATTAACTGAATTAGACTTACTGATAATAAATAATGATAATTAAGCGGAGTACCGATTTGCTGGACTGGGGAGGGATAGGCCCTCTCCTGACCTGTCATTAATCGCGAAAAAAAACTTCTTCTCTCCCACCTTACACTTATTAGTTCTGCGCCAGGCATTACGGGATCTCTCCTCTTCGACGAGATCCCCCCCCCCCCTCCAATGGTCCCAGCGCCGAGGTGTGAGGTTTTCTCCGGGCATCGTCGTGGCTCCCAAGATGGCCGTCTCGGGTCGCGTCCTCAACAGGTTGGCGCCAGCGCCTTCCTCAGCTCTTTCCCTGCCAATGTGGCGATCCCGAGCAGAATGACTCTCACATTACATATATATGAGTATCCCCCCCCCCTATTATGCACTTTAATGCCCCCTTTCTCATTTGTCACTAAATTTGGCCTCGACAAGAAACGCTCTCCCTGCCTGACCTGCCAATGTGGCAATCCCGAGCAGAATGAACCTGAACCGCCCTTGTCTCTCACCTGAAGGCGTCCCTCAGTGCCGCTACTTCTTCCCGCCTCACTAATTTTCCCCTCGAATTCCCCAATCCAGCCTCATGAGATCGAAATTAGAATCCCCCTACTTACTTGCCTCCAATTTACTGAACACAAAGATTTTTCTATGTTAAAAAATAAAGTTCAATAGATGTGGCAACTCACCGCCACCGTTCTATGCTTCTAGAAGGCCATCGAATGTATTCGAATTTTTAATGTCAAATCAACGATTTTAACATATACATATGTGTGTGTGTGTACATATGTATACAGACACGCAAATACACAAACACACACACACTTATAAATATATAATATATATAATATATATATATATATATATATATATATATATATATATATATATATATATATATATATATGTATATATATATATAAGTATATAACATATATGTTCCATAGTCATTAACTATCTATTCATTCATGTGTAATGATAACAATATTTTACACACATCCCCGCTCGTGGAAGTTATTTAGCAATTCAAAGTTAGAAGTACTGAAATGTAGTTATGAAACATGAATAAATGCACTGCCGAGCTGATATGGAGAATACCAGTGTGTCAGTACATTATTCCGTCCTTCATAATATATATAATATATATATATATATATATATATATATATATATTATATACAATAATATAAATAATATAAATATTATTAATATATATATATAATTATATATAATATATATATATATATATATATATATATATACCACAAGCAGTTCTTAAAATCTTATAGAGTTATTTATGTCTCTGCTGATGTCTGCTAAAAAGTGTTGCATGTGTTGTGCATTTTTCAGAAACCGCCAGAGAGAGTGGTCGCTGCGTGTCAGGAATTTTCTTGTGTGAGCTTTTTTATCACTAGTGAGACACGTAAATATTTTTACGTGTCTCACACACACTCACACATACACATATATACACATATAATAATATATACATATGGATATATATATATATATATATATATATATATATATATATTATATATATATAATGTGTGTGTGTGTGTGTGTTGTGTGTGTGTGTGTGTGTGTGTGTGTGTGTGTGTGGTGTGTGTGTGTACACATGGTATGTGTGTGTATATATATAATGCATGTGTATGTTTGTTGTATACACACACACCGTATGTGTTCATACACACACATATGTGTGTGGTGTGTGTGTGCATTTGTATACATGTAGGTTTGCATATATGTATGTATTTTTGCTTGCACGACCTTATGTGTTGAACATGGCGGGATACACCCAACAGAGCCAGGAAGAAATATATCTATAAATTTCCACAATATTAGAGACACTACATTCTGGACCTGGAATTTTCTGCAGGAACACGAGGTATAATATACGCATTATGATAATTGTAACGGGAATTATAATGACTGCAATTGGGATTATAGTAGTGATAATGGGAATGGTAATGGTATGGACGATGGTATTAGTAACAGCTATAAAGGTTATGATAACGAGGATGATAGTGATAAAAAAAGGAATGGTGGTGGGAGAGATGATGGTAACAACAGTAAGTGATAATGATAATCAAAATAATCATAATATAGTGATGGAGTAATGATGATGATGATAATTGTAATGATAATAATTATAATAATAGTAATAATAATAATGATAAAAATAATAATGATAATAATAATAATGATAATAGCAATAAAGATGATAATGATAAAGATAAAGATATTGATGATAAAAATATATTAATGATGATAAGAATAAAATCGATTACAGAATTATAGCAATTATAAAGATAATAGTAACCATTATGAAGATTATAATAATGATTACATTGATGATAATGATAATAACAATTATTATCATTGGCATAACAATAATGATAATAATTTTACTGATAATTCTAATCATAAGAATTATAATAACAATAATGATTATGATAACAATAACAATAAATATAATAATGGTAATGAATGATAATGATAATAATAACAATAATGATAATAATAAGTAACAATAACAAAACAAACAATGATAAGGATGATAATATTCATAACAGCTAACATCAGTTTCATTATGATAGCAATAGCAATGTTAATAGACAGGGTTAGAGTAAGAAAATGTTAATGATGAAATTTTTGCTACTACTGCTACGCCTGTGAATTCAAGAAATAATAATGATGATGATAATGAGTCTAAAAAGAACAGATATCCTTGTTATGTAATAAATCCCTTTCAGCCTTTTCGGTCAGCATCCTATACACTACTCATTATTTAGTTACGCTAAACTAACGAAGGAAAACATTCATATTTATCTCGGTAATGTGTATCCTTGTCCATCATCAAAGCAGCGATTTTTCGTTTGCTCTGAGCTTTTCAGACGCAATCAAAAACGTTTCCCTGCTTTTGTAAAAAACGTTCTTTTTTTTTTTTCTTTCTTCGTGTTTCGTGGTTATGAGGTGTAAAGGAAAAGGGTTTCCGGTAGACGAGCACAGAACAAGTTGTTTTTGTTAGTGTTGGTAGACGTCATGAAAACGAGTTGTTTGTTTGTTATCGTTGGTAGACCACGTGTAAAGAAGTTGATTGTTTGTTAGTGTTGGTAGACGTCGTGTAAACAAGTTGTTTGTTTGTTAATGTTGGTAGACCACATGTAAAGAAGTTGTTTGTTTTATTGTTGGTAGACGCCATCAAAACAATCTGTTGGTTCATCTAGTTCTTGTGGATGGCTTGAGACCCAGATCTTTCGAAGGGAAAATAATTAAATGAACAAAGTATATAACACTGTTTGGCATCACGACTCTGATAGATGATTCAAGTAAGGTGCTCCACTTAAGGCAAGGTGTTCATAATGACAATAACCTTGTAAAGAAGTAAGTGTGTAACTACAATTAAATCATTCCGTATACTAATTTAATCAGCGTGTATTCATTCATTAATATATTGCATATGCACTGAGTAATCAATGCTTCAAGTGTATGATGAGTAATCAAAGTATTCAGTATGTGTGTACATTCAGTGTTTCGTGCGTATTCAGTAACGAAAGTATTCCACGTGTATTCAGTGTGAATTTATATCGGAAGAATTCACTAAAACCAGAGTATCTCAAGAGCCACAGTTCAACGATTTTTTCTTCTTCCTTTTTCACATCTTTAAGCTCTGGCCACAGCTTTAAAATGCTTCTAGATTAGTTTATAAAATATAATAATATATATATAATATATAATATATGGGGGGGGTTGGAGGGGGAGGGGGAGGGGGGCGCAACGCTTCAAAAACATTGTGCTCACTTCTCTCGCCGACCCCCCTCTCCCTCCCCCCACAAGAAAAGGCTTTTAGTCCCTGATGCCTGAAATAAAATACAACAGCAATAGTTTGTAGCTTGGACTGTGGGGTTCCGAAAAAAAACTTTTGTTTTTTGTTATTAGGCCATTTCTTATATTAAAAATACATAGTAGCACTAATTAACAGCATATAATGATGCCTAACAAGGTACTGTTAAATAGATAAAAGAATAATCAATCTTATGGACTGAAAAGTACACTCCTAGTCATCATACATCGATGATACCAGTACCTAATACCACTGAAAATACAAGAAACAAATAATCAATATTTCAGACACTAGCAACCTCAAAATACACATACATCTCCAATATCCAATTCACCCTATGGAGCTGTTCTAACTTTCACATAGATTAAAGGAACTTGTGCATAAACAGCAATACGTTTTGCACAAACAAGTCCATCTGCCCCCCCCCCCCCCAAGTCCCCCAAGCCCCCAAGCCCTGGCCCCCCAAGCCCCCCAAGTCCCCCAAGCCCCCTAGGCCCCCCAAGTCCCCCAAGGCCCCCCAAGTCCCCTAGGCCCCCAAGTCCCCCAAGCCCCCTAGGCCCC
>NW_020872858.1:195000-205000 GCF_003789085.1 Penaeus vannamei
CAAGGCAGGAGCAGCCTGAAGGAATCTTTCCCTCGGCAAGGCGGGGCAGCCGAAGCAATCTTTCCCTCGGCAAGGCAGGGCAGCCGAAGGAATCTTTCCCTCGCAAGGCGGGGCAGCCCAAAGGAATCTTTCTCTCGGCAAGGCGGGGCAGCCCGAAGGAACTTTCCCTCGGAAAAGCGGGGCAGCCCAAAGGAATCTTTCCCTCGGCAAGGCGGGGCAGCCAAAGGAATCTTTCCCTCGGCAAGGCGGGGCAGCCCAAAGGAATCTTTCCCTCGGCAAGGCGGGGCAGCCCAAAGGAATCTTTCCCTCGGCAAGGCAGGGCAGCTCGAAGGAATCTTCCCTCGGCAAGGCGGGGGCAGCCCGAAGGAATCTTTCCCTCGGCAAGGCGGGGCAAGCTGAAGGAATCTTTCCCTCGGCAAGGCAGGGCAGCTCGAAGGAATCTTTCCCTCGCAAGGCGGGGCAGCCCGAAGGAATCTTTCCCTCGGCAAGGCAGGGCAGCCCGAAGGAATCTTTCCCTCGGCAAGGCGGGGCAGCCGAAGGAATCTTTCCCTCGCAAGGCGGGGAGCCCAAAGGAATCTTTCCTCGGCAAGGCGGGGCAGCCCGAAGGAAACTTTCCCTCGCAAGCGGGCAGCCCGGAATCTTTCCTCGCAAGGCGGGGCAGCCAAAGGAATCTTTCCCTCGGCAAGGCGGGGCAGCCCAAGGAATCTTCCCTCGGCAAGGCGGGGCAGCCCAAAGGAATCTTTCCCTCGGCAAGGCAGGGCAGCTCGAAGGAATCTTTCCCTCGGCAAGGCGGGGCAGCCCGAAGGAATCTTTCCCTCGGCAAGGCGGGGCAGCCCGAAGGAATCTTTCCTCGGCAAGGCAGGGCAGCTCGAAGGAATCTTTCCCTCGGCAAGGCGGGCAAAGGAATCTTTCCTGAATCTTTCCCTCGGCAAAGGCGGGGGCAGCCCGAAGGAATCTTCCCTCGGCAAGGCGGGGCAGCCCGAAGGAATCTTTTCCCTCGGCAAGGCAGGGCAGCCGAAGGAATCTTTCCCTCGGCAAGGCGGGGGCAGCTCGAAGGAATCTTTCCCTCGCAAGGCGGGGCAGCCAAGGAATCTTTCCTCGGCAGGTAGGAGCAGCCCGAAGGAATCTTTCCCTCGCAAGGCGGGGGCAGCCCGAAGGAATCTTTCCTCGCAAGGTCAGCCGAAGGAATCTTTCCTCGGCAAGGCGGGGCAGCCGAAGGAATCTTTCCCTCGGCAAGGCAGGGCAGCTCGAAGAAATCTTTCCCTCGGCAAGGCGGGGCAGCCAAAGGAATCTTTCTCTCGGCAAGGCGGGGCAGCCCAAAGGAATCTTTCCCTCGGCAAGGCGGGCAGCCCAAAGGAATCTTTCCCTCGGCAAGGCGGGGCAGCCCAAAGGAATCTTTCCCTCGGCAAGGCGGGCAGCCCAAAGGAATCTTTCCCTCGGCAATCTTTCCCTCGGCAAGGCGGGGCAAAAGGAATCTTTCCCTCGGCAAGGCGGGGCAGCCCGAAAGGAATCTTTCCCTCGGCAAGGCGGGGCAGCCCGAAGGAATCTTTCCCTCGGCAAGGCGGGGCAGCCCGAGGAATCTTTCCTCGGCAAGGCAGCCGAAGGAATCTTTCCCTCGGCAAGGGGGGCAGCCGAAGGAATCTTTCCCTCGGCAAGGCAGGGCAGCTCGAAGGAATCTTTCCCTCGGCAAGGCGGGGCAGCCCGAAGGAATCTTTCCCTCGCAAGGCAGGGCAGCCCGAAGGAATTTTTTCCCTCGGCAAGGCGGGGCAGCCCGAAGGAATTTTCCCTCGGCAAGGCAGGGCAGCTCGAAGGAATCTTTCCCTCGGCAAGGCAGGGCAGCCCGAAGGAATCTTTCCCTCGCCAAGGCGGGGCAGCCCGAAGGAATCTTTCCCTCGGCAAGGCAGGGCAGCCCGAAGGAATCTTTCCCTCGGCAAGGCGGGGCAGCCCAAAGGAATCTTTCCCTCGGCAAGGCAGGGCAGCCCGAAGGAATCTTTCCCTCGCAAGGCGGGGGCAGCCCGAAGGAATCTTTCCCTCGGCAAGGCAGGCAGCCCGAAGGAATCTTTCCCTCGCAAGGCGGGGCAGCCGAAGGAATTTTCCTCGGCAAGGCAGGGCAGCCCGAAGGAATCTTTCCCTCGGCAAGGCAGGGCAGCCCGAAGGAATCTTTCCCTCGGCAAGGCGGGGCAGCGAAGGAATCTTTCCCTCGGCAAGGCGGGCAGCCCGAAGGAATCTTTCCCTCGGCAAGGCAGGGCAGCCCGAAGGAATCTTTCCCTCGGCAGGGCGGGGGCAGCCCGAAGGAATCTTTCCCTCGGCAAGGCGGGGCAGCCCGAAGGAATCTTTCCTTCGGCAAGGCGAGCCGAAGGAATCTTTCCCTCGCAAGGCGGGCAGCCCGAAGGAATCTTTCCCTCGGCAAGGCGGGGCAGCCCGAAAGGAATCTTTCCCTCGCAAGGCGGGCAGCCCGAAGGGAATCTTTCCCTCGGCAAGGCAGGGGCAGCCCGAAGGAATCTTTCCCTCGGCAAGGGGCAGCCGAAGGAATCTTTTCCCTCGGCAAGGGCGGGCAGCCCAAAGGAATCTTTCCCTCGGCAAGGCGGGGGCAGCCCGAAGGAATCTTTCCTCGGCAAGGCGGGGCAGCCGAAGGAATCTTTCCCTCGGCAAGGCGGGGCAGCCCGAAGGAATCTTTCCCTCGGCAAGGCGGGGCAGCCCGAAGGAATCTTTTCCCTCGGCAAGGCAGGGCAGCCCGAAGGAATCTTTCCCTCGGCAAGGCGGGCAGCCCGAAGGAATCTTTCCCTCGGCAAGGCAGGGCAGCCCGAAGGAATCTTTCCCTCGGCAAGGCGGGGGGCAGCCCGAAGGAATCTTTCCTCGGCAGGCGGGGCAGCCGAAGGAATCTTTCCCTCGGCAGGCAGGGCAGCCCGAAGGAATCTTTCCCTCGGCAGGGCGGGGCAGCCCGAAGGAATCTTTCCCTCGAAGGCGGGGCAGCCCGAAGGAATCTTTCTCGGCAAGGCGGGGCAGCCGAAGGAATCTTTCCCTCGCAAGGCGGGCAGCCCGAAGGAATCTTTCCCTCGGCAGGGCGGGGCAGCCCGAAGGAATCTTTCCCTCGCCAAGGCGGGGCAGCCCGAAGGAATCTTTCCTCGGCAAGGCGGGCAGCCCGAAGGAATCTTTCCCTCGGCAAGGCGGGCAGCCCGAAGGAATCTTTCCTCGCAAGGGGGGCAGCCCGAAGGAATCTTTCCTCGCAAGCAGCCGAAGGAATCTTTCCTCGGCAAGGGGGCAGCCCGAAAGGAATCTTTTCCTCGGCAAGGCAGGGCAGCCCGAAGGAATCTTTTCCTCGGCAGGGCGGGGCAGCCCGAAGGAATCTTTCCCTCGGCAAGGCAGGGCAGCCGAAGGAATCTTTTCCTCGGCAAGGCGGGGGCAGCCCGAAGGAATCTTTCCCTCGCAAGGCAGGGCAGCTCGAAGGAATCTTTTCCTCGGCAAGGCGGGGCAGCCCGAAGGAATCTTTCCCTCGCAAGGCGGGGCAGCCCGAAGGAATCTTTTCCTCGGCAAGGCAGGGCAGCCCGAAGGAATCTTTCCCTCGCAAGGCCAGCCCGAAGGAATCTTTCCTCGGCATCTTTCCTCTCGCAAGGCGGGGCAGCCCGAAGGAATCTTTCCCTCGCAAGGCGGGCAGCCCGAAGGATCTTTCCCTCGGCAAGGCAGGCAGCCCGAAGGAATCTTTTCCTCGGCAAGGCGGGGCAGCCCGAAGGAATCTTTCCCTCGGCAAGGCAGGGGCAGCCCGAAGGAATCTTTTCCTCGGCAAGGCAGGAGCAGCCCGAAGGAATCTTTTCCTCAAGGCAGGGCAGCCGAAGAATCTTTCCCTCGGCAGGGCGGGAGCCCGAAGGAATCTTTTCCTCGGCAAGGCAGGAGCAGCCCGAAGGAATCTTTCCCTCGGCAAGGCGGGGCAGCCCGAAGGAATCTTTCCCTCGGCAGGCGGGCAGCCCGAAGGAATCTTTTCCTCGGCAAGGCGGGGCAGCCCGAAGGAATCTTTTCCTCGGCAAGGCAAGAGCAGCCCGAAGGAATCTTTTCCTCGGCAAGCGGGGCAGCCCGAAGGAATCTTTCCCTCGGCAAGGCAGGGTAGCCCGAAGGAATCTTTCGCTCGGCAGGATGGGAACAGGTCGAGGGCAACCGTCCTCGCCAAGAAGAGAGTCAAGTTTCAGTCGTGACCTTGCCTCTGACCTATAGATCGTTATCTCTTTTGGAAGGAGGCGAATGGGTCAGAGAGATACGATTACTGGTATCATTATAATGGCCCTGACGAGGGTGGTCGGTGTAGACAGGTCAGCGTCTCGAATATACGGACACGAGAGTTTATATATGCTATGCATATGTATTTTGAATAAATGCATATTTTCACATTATGTATATATATAGATACATATATAATCTGTCTCTCTCTCTCTCTCTCTCTCTCTCTCTCTCTCTCTCTTATATATTATATAATATATATATATATATTATATATATATATATATATATATATATATATATATATATATATATATATATATATATATATATATATATATATATATATATATATATATATATATATATATATATATATATACTGTATTTACATACTCATATACAAATACATATTTATTTATGTATGCATATCTCTCTCTCTCTCTCTCTCTCTCTCTCTCTTCTCTCTCTCTCTCTGTCTGTCTGTCTGTCTCTCTCTCTCTCTCTCTCTCTCTCTATATATATATATATATATATATATATATATATATATATATATATATATATATATATATGTATATACTCATATACAAATATAGATTTATTTATGTATGCATTTATATATGTGTGTGTGCGAGTGTGTGTATGTGTGTGTGTGTGTGTCTGTGTGTGGTAGATTAGAAAATGACGCCTAACACTGATTTCCAGGCGACTGTATCCCCGAAAGCGTTCCGAACAAACCCAACGCTAATTTCCGTCGCAAACGAAGCACAGCCACGATATCGGCCGTAAGCATGAAAAGTATCAGGGAAACTGCGGAGTAAAAGCGAATGATCTCAGGCAACCTTTCAGTAATTAAGCTATTGCGATGCCCATTCACAGCAATTAGGGGGCTTCTTCCCCTAAACCCCCTTTTCAGGTGCGTCCGCTGCCTCGTTCATCTTCACCCCGAATGTTCTGGCTAGAGAGAACCCGGGGAACTACGCTTCGGTGACGTACATGAATAGTATGTATAAGATTCTTCTCCCCCAACCCTTACTTCCCTCACGTCTACAAATCCTTCACTTCGTATGTTCCGGCCGGATAAAGCCCGGGCAGATATCAGGATCTCGTAGTGATAAGTTCTTGCCTTGACCAATATATCCGCTATGGCCAGCCAGCGAGTCGTCTGGGACCTCGACGTGGCTGCTGGCGGAGATTGCGACCCCTATTCGCTGCCCTTTTTGTTATTGCAATTTATTTATATATTTATTCATTTATTTATTCATTTATCTATTCCGACCTCTATCCGCCGCCCTTTTTGTTATTGCAATTTATTTATATATTTATTCATTTATTTATTAATTTATCCATTCATTTATCAATTTCATTTATTTATTCATTTATCTATTCATTTATTTATTAATTTGCCTATTAATTTATTTATTCATTTATCTATTCATTTATTTATTTACTTATTTATTCATTTATTCATTCATTTTGCATATCTAATGGGAAACAGTTTCCCCAGCATCTAAGCACAGCCTAGCCATGATGACACCGATTTGAATTTCAACTGACTTCCCGTTGGCCCAGTTTCTATTGTCACGTGATAATCTATGACAGATCATATCGGTATTCATAGACTAGTCGCTTTTGTCCATCGTCACGTCACGACCGAGAATAATTCCTTTTGGGTCGTTTGATTTCCATCTACGTCTACGTCGTACGCTGCATTAACGGCTTTCGATTATTTCGTCGCTGTCTCGTTTTCGTGTCATGTTCACAAGGTTTTTGAAGAGTACGTATCGTGGAGTGCCTGTGAATATTGGAAATGACGAGCTTACTACTACTCCTATCAATACCACACACACACACACACAAATACTCCTATCAATACACACACACACACACTCCTATCAATACCACACACACACACACATACTCCTATCAATACCACACACACACACACTCCTATCAATACCACACACACACACACACACACACACACACACACACACACACACACACACACACACACACGCACTAATACTCCTATCAATACCACACACACACACACACACAAAGAACAATATTCTCTAGAAATCTCATATATTGCATTTCCAAAACATCCAATTCTTTCCATCCTTCCTAACTCTGTGTCTGTAAGCACACACACAAAAACAATGTTATTGAACCTTTTATTGTTTCTTTTTTTCAAACGTTCTCCCTCTCTCTCTCTCTCGCTCTCGCTCTCGCTCTCGCTCTCTCTCTCTCTCTCTCTCTCTCTCTCTCTCTCTCTCTCTCTCTCTCTCTCTCTCTCTCTCTCTCTCCTCTCTTTTCCTTTCTCCCCTTTAATGAATATCGAGAAAAGAAGACACAGGTTCGTGACCTTTCTGAATCTCTTTCAGCCCCTGTTTTCATACACAATGCCCTTTGTTTTTGTTATATACAAATGTAAAATATATATAAACAAGAATAGATATATTAATACAATTGTGGTGAAAAATAGCACTGAGGCGCACCGTGGGAAGATGGAGATAGCCATTATCATATATGCCTTTTCTATATAAATTGGGTTTTGGATTTAAATTCCCGTTAATTAAGGTGGTCTTTTCTTTCCTTTCTTTGGCCATCAATCAGCGCTATATGATCAAGGTTATTAAGCCAGTGGGACCTATTCCCTGTGCCAATTTAGATAAAGCCATAAAGTTTTGTCTCCGTTAGAACAAAGTGATTGTTTTATTATTTTTGCATTGTGTGATGATAGATTTGATGGAGTGAGTCCGATATTTATAACACTGATTGTGTGTGTGTGTTGTCTGTTATTATCGAATCTATGGCAAGTTATTAGAAATTAGCATATTGATAGGTAAAATGTGCAATTGGTGCACTGGGAGAAATCTCTTTAATGTAAGAAGTGTGTTATGCTACTTTTATTTCGAAAATAGTTTCTGCAATCATTGAATTTATGCTTGATTATTAAGAAATAAGGTTATTGGTAAGTAAAGCGTGCAAGTGTGGGAGAAATTTCATTAATGTAAGAACTGGGGTTTGTTACTCATGTCGCGTGGCAATTCGCTCGTGGCAAGTGGCAGGTGGTAAGTGGCAAATGACACTTGGCACGGAGATTTCAGACCAAGGTTACACGTCACCCGGTTTCACAAGATGCATCATCGGAGGTTTACAATGTTATTGTTGTTCTAAATCCTACATAATCTTGTGACATTTAACTGTCACTTTGAGGAATCAAGTGGATGGCTTTAGGGATAATGCGAGGCAAACTTGTTCCAAATCCTGAAAATGCTTGTGAGGAAAAATGTTTTAACAATTCTACCAATGAGTATTTTTATTTTACTGAGGGATGTTGTATCCTATAGACATTTGTATTTCCCTACAGTTTTTGCAAATGTTGAGTTGATTGGTTCATTTTCTGAGAAGAGGCGAAGCTATGCATGACAGAAGGCACACGTCACACTGTTTCCTCCTGCAAGACAGCGTGTGATTATCCTGCCATTCGAAGCCTCGCTCACTGGGCGAACGAAGACACTTGAAAACTACTCTGTGGATGACACACCTCTAAATGTTCATACCATATTTTACATAATTTTACTCTTTTATGTGAACTTGGCTAATGATAAGTTTGGATGTAAATGCTCTATCAAAATCTGACAACACTTGCACGCTGAAAATAAATAATACTTATTCGTCTATTTTTGACGTGGCATGTAAGTCACACGTGGCAAATGTTACGAGCCACGCCAATTCAGTGTGAAAGGTTTCCATATGATTTTAAGAGGTGCGAGACGTGCCACCTGGGTGTGAAAGCGGCTTTAATCGAGCCAACACCACCTCGTTCTGTTTTTTTTTTCCTGCGGGCTTTGACCCACACCAGTGCTCCAGGCTTCGATACTCATTTACTGACATGGAGAACAAAGGTCAAAAGGTGAAATGCATATGTAATTATAGTATACATTTAGAATTTAGAATTACCCCTCTAGCTCCCTATCCAACTACATATTTATCTTTCTGTCTGCCTATGTATCTACGAGTATCTATTTGTCTGTCTGCTTATCTATCTATATATTTGTATATCTGTTTGCCTTCCTATCTATCTGCCTATCTATCTGTCTGTCAGTTTGTCTGCCTATCTATAAGCTCATCCACCCATCTATCTAAATAATGCTTGCAAGGTTGAATGCAGTATGTTTCTTGCGTTTTATTGTCGATCCTGCACAAAGATTATTGAACCGAATAATTGCGTAACAGTGGGAGAGCAAGTCAGACAAAAAGCTTGAAGGAGAAGAAGAAAAAAAAAGCTTTGGCAAATTTGAAAAGCAATGAAACATTTTCTCTCTTTTATGAAGTTATTCAGTCTGCTTCATAACTTCAATGGAAATGAAGGAAAGACTTTAATATTCCACCCAGGAGGACAAAGGCTCTGCTCGTAGACATACCGAACAAGGGCATGGACGAGAATCGATTAATAAGCTTACTTTACAATGCAATAGATTGATGTTTCGATGATAGAACTTACTCAGAATTACATAATAAATGATGAATAGTTACGTTTTTCAGTGCAATGTTGATATTGATAATTTCACTTAATACCTTTTTTAACCCTTATGTCATCGTTGGAAATCATCAAATACCCTTTACAACAAAGCCATATCTTCCCTGTTCTTAATGATAGATAAGAATATGTCGTTCCCTTGTCAAAACTTATTCAGAATGACCCAATAATTCAAAAGACCTTTTACATTTATCATTCCGGACATTAATAACCTGACCTCATTCCTCTTTTCAACAGCATACTCATAAGTCTTCATTAGCAGTGACCTGAAACCCTCCCTGACGATCCCTTACGTCGAGAGAGACCAAAGACCACTTCGTTATTACGGTCTATCTTACGCAAGAGGACTGTCTGGCGTGAACCTTGACAGCCTATCAAGCGGATTCTGGGTCAACAAACAGCCTATATACATCTCGTGATGGTTTGCTGGGACTGATGTGTGTGTGTGTGTGTGTGTGTGTGTGTGTGTGTGTGTGTGTGTGTGTGTGTGTGTGTGTGTCTGTGTGTTTGTGTGTGTGTGTGAAAGAGAGAGAGAGAGAGATTGCGTGAGTGTGTGTGTGTGTGTCTGTGTGTGTGTGTTGCGTGAGTGTGTGTGTGTGTGTGTGTGTGTATGTACGATTGTGATTATCATTTTATTATTTTTATTTTTTATTCATTTATTTTTATTTTTTATTGGATTTTTTCTCCCGTTTTTGAAAAGCTTGTAAATGGACTTTTCGACATTTTCGTAACAAAATGTTATTGCGTTACTTATTCAACATACACATATACATCCAAAACTATTTTTTTATTCTTCGCATTGCATCAAAATCATATACTATGAAATTAGTCCTAACATCATAAGCCCTTATATTCAACAGATACAAAATACGGAACTAGGTCATTTAACATGGAAACGTCCCATTATCTTTTCAGTGTTCCTTATCATCTATTTCCCCCTGAATTTTGACAGATTGAAAGTCAAAGCCCGAGAAATAGAAAAAAAAAAAAAAATAATGAGTTTGATATGTCCACTATCCTTCCCCTGATTCTCCCATATCAGAAAATTTTTCAGATTAACAACTTCATTAACAATTTAACAATAATGGATAAAATAACCGGAAATACCCTATATTATTCAAATATCAATATTTATTCAAATTATTCATTTGGAGGTCAGAATGAACAGCTTAATGGAGTATCTCTTCCACCTGTGATATCACATATCTGAATTATATCAACATCTACCCGATCTAGCGT
>NW_020872858.1:222500-232500 GCF_003789085.1 Penaeus vannamei
ATTAACAAATGGAAAATATTCATCTTTCCAGCGGTTGACTAACCTGAATTACATTCTCTATTTGATCAAGCTTGAAATCGATTACAGACGAATTAGAAATATATATTTTTCATAGTTAATAAAATTCTCCTTTTTACATCTATTTTAGGCAGTTTTTTTCTATTTCGTTATTTCGTTATATTCTCTATTTCGTTATTCCGAAACTTCACTACTAGCACATATGAGGCTTCCATTCACTTATATGAGAAAGTTTACTATTTAATGATGATTATCATTCACAGACTCTACTTATCTATTTATCATTATTCTCAGTCCTCTTTCGTATTTTCCCTCATCTTCTCCTACATGTTTCATCATATCTTCTCGGACTTTCTTTGTCTTCTGTTGGTAATATCAAATATTCCAAACTGTTGTCATCTGTTCTCGACAAAATTCTGGAGTTTTTTAGGCGCTGTCACACTAGCACTTTTTCCATCATTTTTTTGACAATTCTTTATAACATAAATACAAACATTCTCGAATATAGCCCTTGGTTTGACTATGCTTGGCTGAGAAAGTTGACGGAAAGGTTTTCAGACGGAAACGATCATTATCGTCTGACTGGAAAATCGACAATTCGCTAAAAAAAAAAAAAAAAAAAAAAAAAAAAAATGGGGAAAAAATCAGAAAATTGTTAAAAAATTGACGGAAAAAGTGCTAGTGTGACAGCACCTTAAATCGACTTTACGTATTGTGTTGCAAGATCTCTAAGGACGATATCCATCCCAGGTGACCCAATTTATTAGTGTTTACTGTTATCTTGATTATTATTTATTATTATTACTATCATAACTACTATTGTTATCATTATAACCATTAGCACTATTATCGTTTTTGTTATTATCATTATCATCGTTATTGTTATTATTATTATCATCATTGTCTACTGTTATCATTATTATCATCATTATCATCATTATTTATTAGTATCAATACCATTACTGTTATTATTATTATTATTATTGTTATCATTACTACTACTACTACTACAACTGCTTACTATTATTATCATTATTATTATTATCATTATAATTGTTATCATTAATATCATTGTTTTTGCTATCATAATTATTACTATTATAATTATTATCATTACCATTGTTATCATTATCATCATCATTATTATTATTCTCGTTGCCATTATCATCATTATCATTATCATCAGTATCATTATATTTATTACTATTAATATTATCATTATCATTATCATCATCATTATTATTATTGTTGTTACTATCCATGGTATCATAATATATCATTGTTATTATCATTTTGTCATTGTTATTGTTATATTATTATTGTTATTGTTATTATTACAATAATTTCATTTATCATTATTATTACTGCTATCATTTTCATGATTATTATTAATGTACTATCATTATTGTCATTATTATCATTATTATTAACATTATCAATGTCATTATTATCATTATTATCATCATTATTATAATTATTATCATTATCACTATCATCATAATAATTGCTGCTATCATTATTATTATTATTAATACCATTATTAGTGTCATTATCATTGTCATCATTACCATTGTCATCATTATTATTGTTATTACAATTCATTTACCTTGATTTTTTGTCAATCTTTGCTTCTTCAATACATATATAGCATTCCACTGTTCCTGCTTTATTCCTGCTTTATACTTTGAGATTATTTCCACTCCTTTGGTTAACACTCTCTTGTGCAGCGGTAGCGTTCTCGTCTCGTAACATTGCTGACCCGCGCTCTGCCAGTGGATGGCATTTGATCATTATTCTCTTAGTATTATCATCAGTGGATGGTATTTGATCATTATTCTCTTAGTTTTATAATCAGTGGATGGTATTTCATCATCGTTCTCTTAGTATTATCATCAGTGGATATTATTTTATCATTATTCTCTTAGTGTTATTGTCAGGCGATGGTGTTTTATCATTATTCTCTTAGTTTTATCATCAGTGGATTTTATTTCATCACTATTCTCTTAGTGTTATCATCAGTGGATGGTATTTTATCAATATTCTTTCAGTATTATCGTCAGTGGATATTTATCATTATTTTTTAAACTATTTATCATTTAGTCCCGCACGTTGCCAACGGATGGTATTTATCATTTTAAGTATTTTCATCATTATCATAATGGTCGTATTGTTTTTGATTGTTTTGCTTTTATCTTTATTACTTATTATCATAAAATAATTTTTATTTTCCTTATTTTTCAAGTATCATCATCATCATCATTATCATCATTTTTGTCGTTCATTATAATTTTAATAATCTTTAATATTTTATTATATATTGATATTATTATATTATATTATTATTATATATTAATTAATTATTATTATTATTTATATCATTATTTTAATTATTATTATTATCTTATCATTAATTATTATTATTATTATCATTATTCATCATATTATCATTATCATCATCTTCATCTATCATTATCGTTATTATTATTATTGTCATTATTACTATTATAAATCACATTACAACTACTGCTACCATTATTATTGTCATTATTATCATATTGCTATTGGTTACTATCATCATGATCATTAATACTTATCATTATATTAAATTATATCTTATTCACTCCTCATAATTCCTGAACATTATCTATTTAATCATGATTCTTCAACATTATTTTTTTCATAATGCTTCAGCATTATATTTTTCACCATCAATTTTTCAAGCATTATCTTTTCTCATTATCATTCTTCAGTATTATCTTATTCATCAACAATCTTCAGCATTATATTTTTCATCAAAATTCTCCAGCATTATCTTTTTCATCCTAATTCTTTAGCATTATCTTTTTCCTCATAATTCTTCAGCATTATCTTTTTCATCAAAATTCTTCAGCATTATTTTTGTTCCTCATTTCTTCAGCATTATCTATTACATCGCACCATCATTATTTATCATCACGATCATTTTTCTTCATAAATCTTGCCAAATTACACGTATATCTTTCTTTTTCCATCATAATTCTCAACTGTTAATCGTGTCATGTCTTAAGAAAAGGTGAAGGTGAGAAAGACAAACCGTTTAATGAAGGACGCAGGTGTTGCAATTGCACGACGTCGCTCGTTATCAGCGAGTCGGCAGCTTCTCTTTTTTTTTTGTTTTTGTTTTTTTTTTGTGGATGTAAGAGAGAGAGAGAGAGAGAGACAGAGAGAGAGAGAGAGAGAGAGAAGAGAGAGAGAGAGAGAGAGAGAGAGAGAGAGAGAGAAGTAGAGAGAGAGAGAGAGAGAGGAGAGAGAGAGAGAGGAGAGAGAGAGAGAGAGAGAGAGAGAGAGAGAGAGAGAGAGAGAGAGAGAGAGAAGAGGAGAGAGAGAGAGAGAGAGAGAGAGAGAGAGAGAGAGAGAGAGAGAGAGAGAGAGAGAGAGAGAGAGAGAGAGAGAGAGAGAGAGAGAGGAGAGAGAGTGAGAGAGAGAGAGAGAGAGAGAGAGAGAGAGAGAGAGAGAGAGAGAGAGAGAGAGAGCAGAGAGAGAGAGAGAGAGAGAGAGAGATAGTGTGGTGAGGAGAGTGTGTGTGTGTGTGTGTGTGTTGTGTGCATTTATGCACATATGTACAGGTGTGTGTGTGAAGAGAGAGTATGTGTGTGTGTGTGTGTGTGTGTGTGTGTGAGAGAGAGAGAGAGAGAGAGAGAGAGAGAGAGAAGAGAGAGAGAGAGAGAGAGAGAGAGAGAGAGAGAGAGAGAGAGGAGAGAGAGCGAGAGAGATGAGAGAGAGAGAGAGAGAGAGAGAGAGAGAGAGAGAGAAGATGAGAGAGAGAGAAGAGAGAGAGAGAGAGAGAGTTGGGTGGTTTGGGTGTGTGTGTGTGTGTGTGTGTGTGTGTGTGTGTGTGTGTGTGTGTGTGTGTGTGTGTGTGTGTGTGTGTGTGTGTGTGTGTGTGTGTGTGTGTGTGCGTGTATATATACATATATATGCATAAGCAACAACGATATTTTTTCCTTCATATTCAAAATATTAAGATTTATTTTCACTATTAAATTAAAATGCGGGTATCAATTTCAATTTGGGTGGCGTGACTTTAACGGTCTGAAGGCCCGTGGGGTGGATTGATTTCATTTCTGTGTTTAGTGTATGCCAAATATACAATGATCACAGAAACATTATCAGCCATTGGCATTTTATTCTATTAACAACTAATAATATACAGGTGGCATATCATAATGTAAGCCTTAGCCATAAGTATTACGATATAAACAAATATATTCTCTGCTAACTTAATTCACATGTAAGGTTAACTCTATACCCTTCCCTTTCCTACTAATTATAAATCAATAATTATTTCCATAAACAAAGTAAAAACGTATGCAATATGGAATCTAGACCCTCACGGCCATACTACCACTATCTTTCCATGGTTTTACTTGGACATAAATTAATCCTTCTCCTTCTGTTTAATATTCATAATTTCCATCATAATTGCACTCTCAATCTATTCTTTGATGCTGCCAGAAGTACCCTCTATGACTAATTCCCCGGGCCATTAAAATAGCTAAATAACATTCCCTAGCAACAAAGCATTATGGAGTGTTGTTTTTGGTGCGTTTTCTCAAACTTTTCTTCTCTCTCTGTACAGGGCAAAGCCAAGACTCCTCTCAGTTATTAAAGTGCAACACACAGGGCTTCCATAATTACATTAATCCACTTACTGAGCATTACAAAATATAATATAAGGGTAAGACATGATTATTTATACTAGCACTGAAAATACCCATGTACAGGGCGGTCAGGACTCGTCTGACAAGAAGTCGTTAAAATAACTTATTGCTCCGTTCAATCAAACAAAACATTTGTAAATGATTATCATAATTTTTTTTTATTTATACTTTAAAGATATAAAAATACGTAAACAAAACGTTTCAGTTTCAGCAATAATAAATCGCAAATTAGTCTCTTACATCAACCAAAAAAAACAAAGGTTTTTCCTTACCAACAAAAAACACCAGGTAGCCTCACACCGCAGAAAAAAGAAAATTCGCCCGCCTTCTCGCTGCCACTGGACACCCACCTCCTCGCCCACCTCCTTCCACACAGCAGCTGATACTTCTTCGCCGGTGCATCAAGCAGGACACTCGAAATGAGGTTTAATTGAAAGGAAGGTTCTCAGTCGAGGAGCCCCTGCTTCTGCTGCCGCTCCTCCTCCTCCTTCTCTTCCTCCTCGTCCTCTTCCTGCTGCCGCTGCTGCGAGTTAAAGCTGTCGGCCGAGAGAGACGTGAGCGGCGGAGCTTGGAGAGGAGCTGGAGAGGAGCTCCGGCCGGCGTCTTGGGCTGAGGGCGTGCTCGCTCCCACTCCCGCTGGGGATTCCTCTCTATTTCTGTCTGTCTCTCATTCACTCTCTCTCTCTCTCTATCCCCCCTCCCCTCTCTCTTTCTCTGTATCTATCTGTCTGTCTGTCTGTCTCTCATTCACTCTCTCTATCTGTTTATCTCTTATCCCCCTCTCTCTTTCTTTCTTTCAATCTATCTGTCTCTCATTCACTCTCTCTCTCTGGCTATCTCTTATTCCCCCCTCTCTCTCCCTTTTTTTCTCTCTCTCTCTATCTATCTATCTGTCTGTCTCTCATTCACACTCTCTCTATATCTGTCTATCTCTCGTTCGACCTCTTTCTCTCTACTTACCTGTCTACCTACCTATCTATTTATCTATCAACCTATCTCTCTATATGTCAGTCTGTCAATCTATCTATTCACTCTATCTCTCTCTTAATGTGTGTGTTGTGTGTGTGTGTGTGTGTGTGTGTGTTGTGTGTGTGTGTGTGTGTGTGTGTGTGTGTGTGTGTGTGGTGTGTGTGTGTGTGTGTGTGTGTGACATGTATATATGTACGTATATATGTATATATGTACGTATATATACATATTATTGTATATGTATATATATTTTTTTCTATCAATCTATCTATCTATCTATCTATCTATCTATCTATATATATATAATTATATATATATATATATATATATATATATATATATATGTACATATAAAACATCACACACACATATATACATGCATATATGCATATATATATATATATATATATTATATATATAATATATATATTATATATATATATATATATGCATATATACATATTACATGTATATATGTGTATATATAAACATACATATATTTCATATATATAAATATATGTATATGTGTGTATGTACATATATATACATATATACATGTACGTATATATACATATATATGTATGCATACATAATATATATATATATATATATATATACGTATACATTTATATATCTATCTATTTGTATATATATATAATACATACATACATACATATATATATATATATATATATATATATATCTATTATATATTCATATATGTACATATGTGCATATATACATGTATATATATAAGATTTATATATACATATGCACATATATATTTATATATATTTATATATCTATATATATTTATACAAATATATTCATATATGTTTAAAGTATTTATATACACATATATATATATATATATATATATATATATATATATATATATATATATATATATATATATATATATATATATACAATGTGTGTATATATGCATTTATACATACGTGCACACACATGCACAGACACAAAATCACATATTTGAATATATGTAAAGATATAGATACATACGTACAAACATACACAAATACTTTCCGATCATCATCATTATTATTACCATTATCATGATCATTACAATCATCACCATTATCATCATCTGCTCAATACAAAAAAGTTAATAGCAATTTTACGTCAAACAATCCTAGTCACACAACCTGTTATTATATAGTCTAGAGTAGTTGTAAGTTTGTAGACTATCTAGACTGGTATTTTTGTTCGTTTCGTCTCATTTTCTCATGTTGTGCGAGATGGTCCTAATTACGGAGACAGTCATGGACAGATATGCTGTCTGTCTGTCTGTCTGTCTGTGTCTGTCTGACTGTATGTATGTCTGCCTGCCTGCCTGCCTGTCTGTCTGTCTGCCTGTCTGTCTGTCTGTCTGTCTGTCTGTCTGTCTGTCTCTCTCTCTCTCTCTCTCTCTCTCTCTCTCTCTCTCTCTCTCTCACACACACACACACACACACACACACACACACACACACACACACACACACACACACACACACACACACACACACTGCCTGCCTGCCTGTCTGTCCTGTCCGTCTGTCTGTCTGTCTGTCTTTCTTGTCTGTCTGTCTGTCTGTCTCTCTCTCACACACACACACACACACACACACACACACACACACACACACACACACACACACACACACACACACACACACACACACACACGATAAGAAAAAAAATGTGCAACGCCCACACAAGGAAAAGGATAAAAAAAACAGGTGTGAACCAATCGTCATTCCCAGCGCCGCCTGAAGCCATCCCGACCTTCGATAAACCAACAGGAATCTCCTCCCGACATTCTCCTTCTCGGCAAGCCTCCTTCAGCGCCGCCATCTGCCTTGTCAAGGGGTTGTCAAGCTCGGTGAAGACGTGCGTGTGAATGCGACCCAGGGGCATCCTCTCCCCTCAGTGCGTGGGAACAAAACCCGATGCCCTGATGGAGGCAGTCTCTGTTATACTTAATCACTCGCTCTTATTCGCACATTACTTTTGGAGCTCGTGAGGTTCGAAGCTTCGGAGCTTCAACTGATTCGGAACGCGATCGAGTCGTTGACTGTCTTCGAAAAGCTATTCCAGTGACGCCCAGGTGCTGGTAGAAGTCGAGGCGAAATAAATCAATGTTTTCCACTGGAAGAAAAGAGGGAATTCAAGAGGGGAGGGGAGGAGGGGGTATCGGTAGACTCAGCGGGAGATGAAACGGATGCTGTGAATGATGATGTTCTCCCCCTTGGCAGCGCGTGGGTCTGAGTGATCAGACGTATCCTGTTGGGGGAGTGCGTGGTATGGATGTCTTAATATGCACATACACGCACACAAAACACACGCATAATATATATATATATATATATATATATATATATATATATATATATATATATATATATATATATATATATATATATATATATATATCTGACGAAGATATATTGGAAACCAGTCAAATACACGTCTCGTATTGTGAAGATATTCGTTCTCATTCATACCTTTCCGCAAACAAACCACCACCAATACGACATATCACGAGGACACAGTCAACATTTGCAACATGACAGAGCCTAGTATAAAAGCAACGGAGATCCACGCCCGTATTTCCGGGAAAAGCCATGAAATGGGCTGACATCGAGCGAGAGTAGAATGGAAGAAAAGAACTCGGACTTAATACACTAATATCGTTATTCAGATTCTGAGGTGGCGACGTCTACATGTCAGCAACAAGAATGAGGAGGTGGGGAAAGAAGGGGGAGAAAGAGGGAGAGGGAAGGGGATGAAGAGGACGAGGGGGGGAGTGAAGATGGGAGAATAGAAAGAGAGAGAGGAGGAGGAAGAGAGGCAAACGTAAAAGGAGGAGAAGAAGGAGGAAATATGAGAAGGAGGAAGGAGAGAGGCAGACATAGTAGTAGAAGGAAAAGAGAGGAAGAGGAAAAAGAGGAGAAAGAAATGGAAGAGAAGGAAAAATACAAGATGAAGGAGGGGGAGAAAGAAGAAGAGTGGGGAAAAGAAGCGAAGTAAGAGAAAGAGAAAGATAAGGAAGAAAGGAAGGAAAATACGAGAAGGAGGAGGAGTAAAAGGAGAGGGGGGGAAGCGATAAGAGATAAGAAGAAAACGAGAAGAAAAGGAGGAGCGGGAAGAGGAGAGAGGAGGAACAGATGAAAAATAAGAAGAAGAGAGAGGAGAAAGATATGAAAATTAAGAATAGAACGAGAAGAGGAGAGAGGAGGAACAGATGAAAAATAAGAGAGCGAGAGGAAGAAGAGAAGTAAAAAGACTTAGGATGAAAGGGGGATAATCAAGAGCCTTAGAAATGTGAAACTTTTCCTCATGGCTGTCTGACAAGAATCTGACAATACCGAGAAGTCTGGAAAAAGAAAAGAAGGAGAAAACGAAGGAAAACAAACAAACAAAAAAAGAAAATCTGCAGTTGGATATTCTACTTTTTTAAGGCTGTTTTTGTGATTTTTTTTTTTTTTTTTTTTATAAGAGATGATGTTGATATAAGGGAATCCGCCTTTGGCTTGTTACCAGGTCACATTAGGCTGTTTAAACACAATTTGTACACTTACATAAACAAACTCATGTATGCACCTACACAAATGCACACACATACACTCACACACACGCACGCACATATAAGCATAAACCATAAACAAACACACACATGTTTAGAGAACATAATCGAGTGTCTGTGTATTCGAATTATAACATTTCCTCGACCTAACAAAAGTATTTACAGAAGCCACGAAATATTGACATTCAAAACATTCGAGATGAGGACAAAATTTTCGTCAAAAAAAAAAAAAAAAAAAAAAAAGGTCTTGAACAAATAGTCTTTACAGATTTTTTTTTTTTTTCAATACAAAAAGTTCAAGTGAATCTGAGGACTGCCAGCCACGGCGCCGCGCATCGACTTTTGACTTAAAAGGGAGGAAGAGGACGATTTTCTGTCCCTCTTATCGCTAATCCGGAAGAGGGCGCTGGTCCGGTCGAGCGACACGTGTCCTTCGGAGGTCGATGCCAAGTCGAGCACACTTACGTATTCATACATACATATATGTGCGCGTACACACATATATGCTTACATACAGACACATGTACACACTTAAATGCTTAAGCACACACGTATACACATATATGCTTACGTACACACTTATACACATATGCTTACGTGCACACGCGTATACACATATATGCTTACATACAGACACACGTACAAACATGTATGCTTAAGTACACACACGTATACGCTTATATGCTTACGTACACATGTACACACAAATATGCTTACGTAAACA
>NW_020872858.1:237500-240000 GCF_003789085.1 Penaeus vannamei
TCTCTCTCTCTCTCTCTCTCTCTCTCTCTCTCTCTCTCTCTTTTCTCATTTTTTCTTTTTCCCCTTTCTTTTTTCTTCTTTTCATCCATTTCTCTCTTCCCTCTCTTCCCTACCTTCCCAACATTTCCCCTTTCCCTCTCTCTCCACATCCCCCACCTCCTCTTCCCCTCCCCCTTCCACTCCCCCCCTTCCCTCCCACCAGACGAACAAGGACCAAGTCTCGATCTAATTCCCCCAACTCTCCCCTCGTATTAAAAAAAAAAAAAAAAAGAGAAATCCCCTCACTCAATATTCACTCTCAAGACGGCGCCAGCGGATTACCTCCACATCAGACACACCTCTAATCTCCATCTAAGATCCTACTCTTGGTTCCGCTGGATCCTTCGCCTCCGTGTGTGCCGGTGCCGTTTCCTTATTGAATTTAAGGTGTTCGATACAGAGTCGGATCCCGTATTGAGATCGTGCTCGCCGAGGGTTGGGGTTCCAGGATCTATACACGACGCAGATGGTTTGGATAGCCAGTGCAAAAGGGAAAATGTACTAGGAATGGTCATCGTAATCGAAATGGAAAAGAGATGCGTTACCAGAAACAACGATGATGATAATGATAGTAGTAATAATGAAGGTGATATTGGTAATAATATTATTGACTATAGTAATGATAGTAATGATCACAACAGTGAAAGTACTGAAAAAAAACAATCATGATAGTGATAACATGACAGTCCTGATAATGTCAATATTGATGATAACAATAATAATGTTATCATAATAATAAGAATGAGAACATTAATGGTAATAATCCTGATAATAAATACGACCATAAGGATCATAACAATAACCATAAAAATCATACTACTGCTCTCACTGCTTGTACAAAATACCAACACCGTAACTACTCACAAGAAACGACCAAGTGTACATTTAAGCTCACCCCCCCCAAAAAAAAGAAATCTAACTGAACTGCAAAGAGAGAACAGCCACAGTAGGGTACATCTGGTTAGATAAAAGCACATTAGCAATTCTGTTTGTATTGCTAGTACTTTATGGCTAGTGGAAACGTCTGGGGGTACATAAGATAAAGTACAACTGCTTCAGGAATAGGTCTGCGTCTTTGCGGGAGGGTGGGGGGTGGGGGGGGGTGCAATAGATAAAGGGGGTGTGTTGTGTCTATTTCAGAATAAAAGGCATTGGTGCGTGATGAATTTTTATATTTTTATCTAGTGTGGGCGTTTGTGTTTTTACTGATTTATTAGAAAAAAAATAGAGAGAGAGAGAGAGATAAATAGATAGATTTGATTCCCTGTCTAATGAATCATCTGTTTTTCATGATTTATATCGTTATCGTTTTATTCACGTTATTGAAATAGATGGGGCTGTCATGAATAGATAACACCGTTTCCAGCGTTATTACTTTATTGAGAAATCCTATTTTTTAATGATAACCGTATTTCTCTTGATAGTGTAGGAATATAATGGGTTCTGGAGTATAGATGAAGTATTTGTGTTTAGTCCTTTCACAAAAAGAAAAACAAAAGTGATATTCATTACAAAGAATATATATACATATATATAAATAAATAAAAAATATATATATATATATATATATGTGTTGTGTGTGTGTGTGTGTGTGTGTGTGTGTGTGTGTGTGTGTGTGTGTGTGTGTGTGTGTGCGTGTGTGTGTGTGTGTGTGTGTGTGTGTGTGTGTGTGTGTGTGTGTGTGTGTGTGTGTGTGTGTGTGTGTGTGTGTGTTGTGTGTGTGTGTGTGTGTGTGTGTGTGTGTGTGTGTGTGTGTGTGTGGTGTGTGTGTGTGTGTGTGTGTGTGTGTTGTGTGTGTGTGTTTCATATGTATTATACACACACATGTACACATACAAAAAAACGAAATAAGATAAATTAATGCAAGAAATTAGGGAAAACTCGGCCAGTCTGGGATTTTTGTTGACGTGAAAAACTTGCCAACTTCTCTTGCCCGAGTGTCATCAATTTTCGCCTCTAGAATTCCATACCTCCTGCCTGTGTGTGCGTGTGTGTGTGTGTGTGTGTGTGTGTGTGTGTGTGTGTGTGTGTGTGTGTGTGTGTGTGTGTGTGTGTGTGTGTGTGTTTGTGTGTGTATTTATATATATATATATGTAATATATGTATGTTGTGTGTTTTATGTGTGTATGTATGCATATGTGTACATATCTTTACGTGTGTGCTTAGGCATATCTATATATGAGCGCATGCATAAAAGAACGTGTTATGTGCAGCACCAACATATATTCCCCTTACTATCGGCATTTTCATTCGCGTCACTACAACTGTAATACAATTTATCTTCACCGGCAACATTCCTTAGTAAACTTCCAGTAAATTCTCTCTTACTTTCCAAGCCACTTTCGAGTTATTGCTCTCATTTCTCCTCTTCCTTTTACTCCCTTTTCTGCCGAGTATAACATCGAGAAAAGTTCTGAAACGCGCTTGAAGAGTTACCGAACGTTTATTGGTCACATTTTGA
>NW_020872858.1:257500-262500 GCF_003789085.1 Penaeus vannamei
ACGCATAGCAGAATAGCAGAGCAGTCGCACAGGACAAGTACATACGGCAGACTTCGTTTTTTTATCCATCTCTGCATCTAGACACTCCAGAGAAAAGGATATTAGCCTAAAAGAAAAAAAAAGAAAAAAATAAAAAAAAAAATTAAAAAATCGGTCATTTACATATATTCCCTTTTTACGCGTTTGTGAAACCTGGGCTGGAAGAGACGCTCGGTGGCGAGTCTAACACAACACTTGCCTGGATTACCAAATCGAGCGAATTATGAAATCGCAATGCACCATACCGCTGCAAAAATCGCCATTTCAAGGCAAACGGCAAGAAGGCAATGTGTGTGCGGCGAAGATAATTTCAAGGCAAAAGCTTTGGTCTCAGGCCAACGTTCCAATTTCTGCAAGAAAAGAGAAGGAGTTAAAGAAGGAGAGACTGCGAACACAACCCCGCGCTGCCTCGACCGTGAAGGCTTCGGTGCACGGGAGAATTTCGGTGTTTTTGCCTTTTTTGTTTTTCTTAAGGGAATCAGCGGTTATATATATATTGATATATAATATATATATATATATATATATATTATATATATATATATATATATATATATATATATGTATATAAGAGAGAAAGATAGAGAGAGATAAAGAGAAAGAGAGAGAGAGAAAGGCAGAGAGACAGAGAGAGAGAAAGAGACAGAGAGAGACAGAAACAGAGATAGAATTGTGTGTATGTGTCTGTGGATGTGTGTATACTTATATGTATGTAAATTCACTTTTGTATATGATGATATATATGAAAGTAATGATAATGATGATTAACAACAAAGATAATAATGATAATGATATGGCAATGATAACAAAATATAGAAATCGTAATAGTAAATCAAATAATATTCAAAGATGTAATAGCAGTGACATCGATAATTGTAAATAATGGCAAAAAGATATGATAATATTATCATCATTACCATTAACATTATCATTATTTTGGTCATCATTACTTTCAGTATTGTCATTATTTTATCATCATTATTATTATTGTGATTATCGTTATCAGTGTTATTATTGTCATTATTACTATCATTAACATTGTTATCATAATTATCATTATCATCATTATCATATTTAGTATCATTATCATTATCACGATTTTCACCATAATCGTTATCATTATCTTCATCTTCATCTCCATTTTCATCTTCATCCTTATCACCATCATCATCACCATCATAGCCATTATCATCAAGATGATCATCATCATTATTATTATTTCTAAATCAATTTCCACCATGCAGCGTGTGTAAAACCTCGATATCATTATTACTTTTTTACTATTATCATTACTGTTGATCACATTATTATCAGAATTGTTATTATTATCATCATTATCATTGCTATCATTATTATTATCATAATAACTGTTAACAATTATTGTCATAATTGTTATCATTATTGTTATTGTTCCTGTTATTATTATTATCATTATTGTTATTGTAAATATTATATTATTACTATTATTATTATTATTTCCATTAATATTGTCATCATTATTGTTATCATTCTCATTATTATCATCATCAACATCATCAGCAAAACCCTTATCATAATCATTAGTATTTATTATCATCATTATTACTGTTATCTTTATTTTCTCATTATCATTATTATTTTTTTATCCTTATTTTCATTATCATTATTATTTTTTATCCTTATTTTTCATTCATTATTATTTTTTTATCCATATTTTCATTATCATTATTATTTTTTTCCTTATTTTCATTATCATTATTGTTATTAGTATTACCATTGATATCATTCTCATTATTATCATCATTTTTGTCATTTTCATCATTATCATCATTTTATCATTACCATTATTACTATTATTGTTATTATAACAGAGATAATGATAAGAATAGTGATAATAAAAACGATAATTATAACAGTGATAATAAATGTAATAAACATGATGAAAATAAAAATGATAATGAAGTTATTCATAATGATAGTAATATTGATGATAATAGTAATGATAATAAAAATAGCAATGATAATAACAATGATGATAGCAATGAAAATGATAATAGTGACAATAATGATATTGGCACTTGTAGTAGTTGTAGTCGCAGCAGCAGTATAGTGATGGTAATGATAATTCAATTATTCAATAAAGATAATAATAATCGATAATGATAATTAGATTGTCAAGTTGACTTTGACCTTCCTGAAGGCCAGCTGGTTGAGCTCTACATGACCGTTTGTCAACACAGGTCAGTCCCTTCAATTATCTATGGTAACTAGGGCAGGTAACCGACGCTCCCAAATAATGTTTAAAAAGTTTTTATTCCTCGTCCTGATTTAGGCGATAATTATTTTATTGTTTAGTTTACAGGCGCCGGATTCTCGAACGCGTTAAGGCGCCGTATCTCCTTAAGGCGCCTTAACTTACGGCCGAGCGATCTTGCAGACACATACACAGAGCAAGGGACCCGCCATAGTGCTGCGAGTTGAGGCGCCTCAGGTGAAGGCAGGGAAGGGGAGAGCAGCCCTTGGCGCTTCACGGGGGGCGGGACACCAACACTCTTCACTCTTGTATAAGGGAAATACAGCAGGACGGTTAAGGCCTCCAGCACGCCTTAACTTCCGTCCCACTTGCTTCTTCCGATTTTCGAAAATAAAATTAATTAGGAAATTGACTTTATCCATCTTTCTCTCGCGCGACTAATCCGATACGATTTGAAACCGAGGTGAAAAAAAGAAAATGTTTGTAAAATCATTTTTTTATTTACCACCGACGTTGAACATAGCCAACCATCTTGAAAATAAATCAACGCAGATGTAAAAAAAAAAAAAGTTGATGGTATCTGCCTCTGTACAATATGTCACCGGTTCTATCAGAGATCATTCCTGTCTGTGTGTCCATGTACAATTCTGATTCCAGACAAGCAGCTTTGTCGTCGATATTTCATTTGTTTCTTTCCTTCCACCTGTCACGTGTAACCAGAGTTAATTAACTGTGCTAAAGATAAAGTCAAACTGCCAATTATTTTGATTTTATTTCGCTACCGCCTGTCAGAGGTTTTCAGATATAAAATCCGTAACCTAAGAAATAATACAATTGTGGCCTCACAGAGCAAGAGAGAGAGAGAGAGAGAGAGAGAGAGAGAGATAGAGAGAGAGAGAGAGAGAAAGAGAGAGACTTATGTTGAAAATGATAAGAGTAATAGTAATAATGAAATAGTCATTGTTACAAAATAAATTAGTTTTGATGGTTATGAAGATGATATATATATATATATATTATATATATATATATATATATATATATATATATATATATATATATATATATATATATATATATATATATATATATATTATATATATATATATATATATATATATATATATATATGTATATATATGTTTTTTTTTTACACTGAAATAAGGGGTTACAGTTAGTTATTTAATTTAAAAAGTATCATTTTCACTCTTTACCACAAAGCGCGATGTGAAAAAAGATTATGTATTTTCGGCTTTTTGAAAATCGGATTCTTTTTCTAGGTTCAGGTACTCGGAAAAACATGAAAATTATTTTTTTTCTCTCTCTAACCAAAAACATCAGAGGGTCAACTTGAAATTGAAATTGAGACTTATGGACTAAATTTGTTTTAACCAGATTTTTTTTTTCAAGCGATTTGGTTATAATCGTATCCTTACCACAAGAAAAAAAAAAATTGAATAATACATCATTATCACCATAATCGTCTACAGTAAAAATTGCTGACAATCCTATCATTGCGATCACTAATATTACCACAATTTGATCCGTTGTGTTCATACTTCCCAAATTATATCAACAACAACAAATTATTACAGTTATGATTATTTTCACCATTACTTATATTCTTTACATTGTATAGTTATCATTATCACTATTGCTATCATTATTAAAACATCACTATCTATTATTGTCCCTAATGTCGAAAAGAAATAAAACCGCTCATTCTGTCGCTCCAAAATTAGCTATGTCGTATATAGTATATAGTATATAGCGTACGATAATACCCGTTATTACTCATTATAGTTATTGTGGTATGCGATTATTCCCCTTATTACTTCTCAGAAAAATCAAACAACCGGATTTTTTTTTTTTTTTTTTTTTTTTTTTTTACCTATTATTTGTGTCGGCCTCTGTCTCTTTCTATGTATATTCAGTACCCATTAAGTATTATGATTCTTTTTACTGTTGTCATTACCATTGTAATCATTACCATCATCATCTTTATCGTTATCGTTATTATTAATATTATCATTATTGTTTTTATTTTTATTATTATTATTATTATTATTATTATTATTATTATTATTATTATTATTATTATTATTATTATTATTATTATTATTATTATTATTATTATTATTATTATTATTATTATTTTATTATCATCATATTATTATTATCATCATCATTATTATCATCATTTTCATCATCACCATCATCATCATGATTCTTTTAGCCATTGTCATTATCATCATTACCTTTATCCCTGTCGTTATCGTTATCATTATTATTATCATCATCACCATCATCATCATCATTATCATCATCGCCACATTATTATGATCATCATCAACATTATCAGGAAATTACCATTATAACGAAATCAATATCTAATATCACCATTACTATTATCACTATTACTCTCATCACCCTTTTTTATTCTTCCCCTCCTGTTTCTCCCCTCTTCTCTTTGTTCCTCCATTTATTTACCTTTCCTTTATCTCTGTTTTTACTATTCCACCTTTTTACGTATATACGTACAATATTTACATTATCGCCTCTTTTCTCTCTACGTATTCCCCCATCCACTTCCGTCCTTTAATTCTATTTTATCCCCTCTTCTCTCTCTTTACTTTCCCCCTTCTCTTTCCTTTTCTTCTCTAATTCCATTATCATTGTGATCTCTTTTCCCCTGTCTACATACCCCTTTGATTCAAACTAACGCGAA
>NW_020872858.1:275000-282500 GCF_003789085.1 Penaeus vannamei
ATTTACCCTTTTGAGTGTTTGAATAACCAAATTGATATGATGTGCGCATTAATCATGATGTTGCAAAAAGGAAATCATATTTTCTGGATATGCATATATATGTGCCCTCACTCTCTCTCTCTCTCTTTATATATATATATATATATATATATATATATATATATATATATATATATATATTATATTATAATATATATATATATATATATATATATATATATATATATATATTATATATATATATATATATATATATATATATATATATATTATATATATATATATATATATATATATATACATATATATATATAATAATAATATAATATATATATATATATATATATATATATATATATATATATATATATATATATATATATATATATATATATATATATATATATATATATATATATATATATATATATATATATATAATATATATATATATATATATATATATATATATATATATGTGTGTGTGTGTGTGTGTGTGTGTGTGTGTGTGTGTGTGTGTGTGTGTGTGTGTGTGTGTGTGTGTGTGTGTGTGTGTGTGACATACACATATATATATATATATATATATATATATATATATATATATATATATATATATATATATATATATATATACATATATATATATTATATATATATATATATATATATATATATATATATATATATATATATATACATATATTACCATAATTATTATCATCATTATTATTACTAATTTCATTATTACTATTACTATCATGTCACGCTATGTTATTGAGATCCGTGTTTTCATATTTCCTAAGGTTATTGTTTTCGAAAATAATTTACCAACGATTAACTGTCTCATGTCTGTGTTGATAGTTATTATACTGATTTTTGAATGACTGACTGAAACTGATATAGCATAATACCATAAAAATATATATATGTGTATATTTTAGAATATAAAATGACAAAATATCCTTATCCTTAAATCTCTTTCTGATGTGTAAAAAACATGAAATATATAAAAGTGTACATTTCAGAGGACTAAAAAAATCATGACACATTTATTATCTAACGAGTATCTTGCGGGTCTTCCTCCCCTTCCCTTAAAGAAATAATGATAATTAAAATGATAACCAATAATAAATCAAAGCAAAGAATATTAGACAAAAAAAAAAATCAACGAAACAAACAGTCATCAAACAAAAAACAAACAAAAAAAACAACGAAAACAAACAAACAACGAAACAAGCAGTCATCAAACAGACAAACAAACAAGCAAACAAAAAACAACGAGAAAACAGTCATCAATCAAACAGACAAACAAACAACAAACGAAACAAACAATCAAACAAACAAACAGTCAAACTAACAAACAACGAACAAACAAACAAACATCCAAACAAACAACCACCAACCAAACAAAAACACAGCACACCCCTCTCCCTCTCCCCCCCCCCCCCAGAAAACTCCTCAGCGATTAGTTGTACGCATCACAAACTTCATCACAAAAACAAACAAACAGAAAAAGCAAAAAAAAAAAACTTCCCTCGTGCCAATATGAGGCAACAGAAGCACAGATATTGGGGAAGTTTGGCGAGAAGGAAATGCCATACTTGCTTTAAGGACGAAAGTTGCATTGTGTCTTCAGCTTTGCCTCCTTAATTTGCATATTGGCCGAAATATGTTGAGGTCGAACTCTTCGTGGAGTTTCTTAAAGATGGCTGGTGTCATTATTATCATCATTATTTCTATTTCTGATTGGTATTTATAGTTATTGTTTTGGTTGTTGTTACTATGTTATTATCATTATCATTATTATTATTATTATTATCATCCTTTTATTATTTATCATATTATATATTTATTATTATTTAAATTATCAATTTTATTATCATTGTTATTATTATTATTATTATTATTATATTATTATTATTTATTTCTATGATTATTATCATCATCATTTATTATCATTATTATCATTATTATTATATTATTATTATTATTATTATTATTATTATTATTATTATTATTATTTATTATTATTATGTTGTTGTTGTTATTATGTTATTATTATTATTATTATAATTACTCCTACTATTTATCATTACTGTCTTTATCATTGCTGTTATTAGCATCATTATCATAATTATCATAATTATCATTATCATCATTATCAATATTATCATAACTATTATTTTTATGCTCGATACTATAACAGTTAACATCATTATAATCACTGTTATTTTCATTCTCTGTATCATATATCATCTGTATCTTTCTCATCATTATTATAATGATCATCGTCATGATCATTATTATTACCACTTGTTATTAGCATAAGTTGTATCACTATTATTACTTTATCATCAATATAATTAATATCATCACCATCACTACTTTTATTGTTGATAATCTCTACATATGTTATTGTTGTTCTTCCTCTTCTAATAATTATTGTCATCCTTAGTATCGGCATGATAATTATTATCACCATTAGCTTTATCATCGTCATCACCAAAAATCTTAATAATTTTTATAATTGATATTTCTAACATAAATATTTCCACGGCACTACAACCATTCATGTTATCATTATATTTCTTTTCCTGCTCCTCTTCCTCCTCTTCCTCTTTTCTTCTTCTTCTTTTTCCTCCATCTCCTCTTCCTCGTTTCTTTTTTTCCTCCTCTCCTCCTCTTCTCTTCTTCTTCTTTCTTCTTCTTTTTCCTCCCTCTCCTCTTATCGTCTTCTTCTTTTCCTCCTCATCCTCCTCTTCTGTTTCTTATTCTTCTTCTTCCTCCTCCTCCTCCTCTTCCTCTTCCTTTTCTTCTTTTTCCTCCTCCTCTTCCTCTTATATCAATATTATTTTTTCCTCCTCTTCCTCTCCCCCTTCTTGCTCTTCTTTCTTCTTCTCTTTCCTCTTCCTCCTCCTCTTCTGTTCTTCTTTCCCTCCTCCTCCTCCTCCGCTTCTTCTTATTATTTTTCCTCTCCTCCTCCTCTTATTATTATCACTTATTATCATTTTTCCTTCCTCTCTTCTTCTTCTTCTTCTTTCTTCTTCCACTTCTTTTTCCTCCTCCTCCTCCTCTTCTTCTTCTATTCTTCTTCCTTCTTTTTCCCTCCTCCTCCTCCTCTTCTTCTTCTTCCTCCTCCTCTCTTCTTCTTCTTCTTCTTTTCTTCCACTTCCTCCCCCTCCTCCTCTTCTTCTCTTCCTTCCTCCTCTTCTTCTTCTTCTTCTTCCTCCTCTCCTCCTCTTCCTCTTCTTTTTTCTATTTTCCTCCTCCCCTCCTCCTCCTCTTCTCCTCTTCTTTTCTTCTTTTTCCTCCTCCTCCTCTTCTTCTTCTTCTTCTTCTTCTTCTTCCTCCTCCCCCTCCTCCTCTTCTTCTTCTTCTTCTTTTCCTCCTCCTTTTCTTCTTTTCCTCCACCTCTCTTTTTTCTTCTTCTTCTTCTTTTTCCCTCTTTCTCTTATTATTTATTATTCTTCCTTCTTCTTCCCCTCCTCTTCTTCTTCTTCTTCTTCTTTTCCCTCCTCCTTCCTCCCTTCTTCCACTTCTTCTTCTTCTTCTTCCTTCTTCTCTCTTCACTCCCTCCTCCTCTTCCTCTTCTTCTTCTTTCCTCCTCCTCCTCCTCTTCTTCTTCTTCTTCCTCTTCTCTTCTCCTTCCTCCTCCTCCTCCTCTTCTTTCTTCTTCTTTTCCTCCTCCTCCTTTCTTCTTCTTCTTCTTCTTCTCTTCCTCCTCCTCCTCCTCTTCTTCTTCTCTCCCCTCTCCTCCTCCTCTTCTTCTTCTTTTCTTCTTTCTTTTTCTTCTTTCCTCCTCCTCCTCCTCTTCTTCTTCTTCTCCGTCCTCCTCCTCCTCCTCTTCTTCTTCTTCTTTTTCCTCCTCCTCCTTCTCTTCTTTCTTCTTCTTCTTCTTCTTCTTCTTCTTCTTCTTCTTCTTCTTCTTCCTTCCTCCTCCTCCTCCCTCCTCTTATTCTTTTTCTTCCTCCTCCTCCTCTCTCTTCTTCTTTTCCTCCCCCTCTCCCTCCTCCTCCTCCTCCCTCCTCCTCCTCCTCCTCCTCCTCCTCCTCCTCCTCCTCTTCTTCTTCTCCTTCTTTACCAAGCAGAATTCCATTGGCGTCTCTCTCATTCATGTTGCTTTCCAGCAGAGTGGACAAGCATAAGAGTGAACCTTGTTGGGTGTTGTAATTCATTATGCTTGAGGATGTCCAATACAAACCCGGGGGCGAATATGATGTGCTTATATAAATATGTGTGTGACTTTTTTTCTTTTTTTCTGTTTATATATTTATAGTTAGATGGATAGATAGATAGATATATAGATAGATAGATAGATAGGCATACATACACATGTATACATGTGTGTATATATATGTAAAGAGAGCGAGAGAGAGAGAGAGAGAGAGAGAGAGAGTGGGGGGGAAGAAGAAAGAAAGAGAGGGAACGAGAGAGAGAGAGAGAGAGAGAGAAAGAAAGAATAAGAGAGAGAATGAGAGAGAGAGAGAAAGAAAGAACAAGAGAGAGAATGAGAGAGAGAGAGAAAGAAAGAACAAGAGAGAGAATGAGAGAGAGAGGGAGAGAAATAAAGAAAAAAAAGCGAAACAGACTGACAGATAAACAAACATATTCACATAAACACCCATAAACACTCTCACAAAAGTCTTTGTATCAATAAACTCACATCCTGAGTGGGAGTGCATGTACATCTAAATTCTCGCCTCACAGGTTTTATTTTTTGTGTGTTTCTGTTCTAAAATATTGGGTCGACGGGCGTGTCTCCGAAACTGGGTCTGATACACTGCATCGCCGAGACACTCTGTTCTTGTGTTAGTGTATTCCGGCTTCAGACATCTTTCACGTATTCCCGCAAAGAGCAAAATATGCAAATTTTATTTTCCCTTTTTTTTTCTGAACGTGAATTTTATTTTCATTTTTTTTTCTAAACGTGGATTTTATTTTTCCTTTTTTTCTAAACGTGGATTTATTTTATTTTTTATCTTTTTTTTTTCTAAACGTGAATTTTATTTTCCTTTTTTTCTAAACGTGAATTTTATTTTTATTTATTTTTTTTTTTTTTTTACGTGGATTTTATTTTTCATTTTTTTCTAAACGTGAATTTTACTTTTTCTTATTTTTCCTTTTTTTTCTTAACGTCTCTGTGTTTGGTTTTGTCTTATTTTTGTATGTGTTTTATGTGTTTATGTTGGGTATATATTTTTTGTATGTGGTTTGTGTGTTTTATTTCATGTGGTTTATATGTCTTTCTGTATGTGGTTTATGTGATCTATATCTGACATATATCTTTCTGTATGTGGTTTATGCATTTTATATGTGGTTCATACATCTTTCTGTATGTGGTTAATGTGACATATCTTTCTTATCACATGTGGGTTATGTGCATGTTCTCCTTTGATGTGAATTTCAGGGTTTCGTGCATGTGGTTCAAATGTCTTTCTTTTGTACAAAATATATGAGGTTTGTAAAGCAACCTGGATGTGTGATAAGCCTCTGTACACGTTTTTCATTCTTCAATTTCTCTAATTTTACTATTCTGTTTATCTATGAATTCATTTTTTTCTCTATATATCGATTTCTTATCTTCCTCTTTCTTGTCATTCTCATTTCTTTCCTTTTCCTTATTTCTCCATTGATTTCGAGTGTTTTCCTTTCCCTCTGACACTTTTTCTCTTCTCTTTTTTCATCCTGTTTGTGACTTATTACTTCTTTCTGTTTTCTTGTTTTCTTCTTCACATTCTTTTGTCTTTTTGGAGTAAGAAATTTCTTTGTTTTACCATTTTCTCCTGGATTTTCTGTTTGTTTTTCTCCTCTTTGTCTCTCTCTCCTCTCTCTCTCTCTCTCTCTCTCTCTCTCTCTCTCTCTCTCTCTCTCTCTCTCTCTCTCTATCTATCTATCTATCTATCTATCTATATATCTATCTCTCTCTCTCTCTCTCTCTCTCCCTCCCTCCCTCCCTCTCCTCTCTCTCTCTCTCTCTCTCTCTCTCTCTCTCTCTTCTTCTCTCTCTCTCTCTCTCTCTCTCTCTCTCTCTCTTTCCATCTCTCCTTCTCCTTTCCCTTCTGTTTTGGCATCGATGCTCTCCACAAACTTCCCCCCCCCCACAGCGGTGTTCATGCATATTCAAAAGAACTGGATTTCACCGCATACATTCTTGTTTTCTTTCCTCGTTCTTCTCTCTCCGGCTCTTCTCCTTTCTCTCTTCGACTCTCCAGTGTTGTTTCCGTAAGCTCTATGCATGTGACTTTGGACCTGTATTACTTTTAGTAGTAGTTAGTAGTAGTAGTATTACAGTTATTATTATTATTAATTATATTATCATTATTATCGTTATCATTATTATTATTATTCATCATTATTATCGTTATCATTATTATTATTATTATTATTATTATTATTATTAATTATCATTATTATTATTATTATTATTATTATTATTATTATTATTATTATTATTATTATTATTATCATTATCATTATTATCATTATTATTATTATTTTACTGCTACTTATTATATGATTATCATTACTACTATTATTATCATTATTGTCATTAATATTATCATTATTATTCTATTATTATTATTACTATTATTATTATCATCATCATTACTATTGTTATCATTATCATTATTATTATTTATTATTATTATTATTATTATTATTATTATTATTATTGCTATCATTATTATTATTAGGATTATTATCATTTTACTGTATCATTATTATTTTTTTTATTATTACCTTTACTATTATTATTAATATCATCATTATAATTATTATCATTCTATGTATCTAAATCGACATATGTGCAATACTCTGTAACAAGTCTTTATTTGCCAATACATTGCTAATAGTCTTAGGTGGTAAACTGTTTTTTCTTTCTTTCTTCTTTTCTTTTCTTATTCACAATGGGGTCTTTGTATACGTGAGTATTATTTGTTTTATACTATTATTATATATACATACGCGCGCGCGAGTATGTATATATAATGTTCTCTTTCTATCGCTTTCTCTTTTTTTTCCTCTCTCTCTCTCTATCTATCTATCTATCTATCTATCTATCTATCTATCTATCTATCTTCTCTCTCTCTCTCTCTCTCTCTCTCTCTCTCTCTCTCTCTATCTCTAAATATATATATATATATATATATATATATATATATATATATATATATATATATTATATATATCTGTCTGTTTACCTATCTATCTATTTCTATATATCTATCTGTCTGTCTGTCTGTCTGTCTGTCTGTCTGTCTGTCTCTATCTATTTATCTATCTATCTATCTATCTATCTATCTATCTATATCTACCTGTCTATCTTCTATCTATCTATCTATCTATCTATCTATCTGTCTATCTATATCTTTCTCTCTCTCACTCTCTCTCTCAATCTATCTATCTATCCTTTTCTCCCTCCTTCCCTCCTTCCCTCATTCTCTTTCCCTCTCTCCCTTTTCCCAAGTGAATTAACCTAACATACAGAAGCACTAA
>NW_020872858.1:285000-287500 GCF_003789085.1 Penaeus vannamei
TGATTATCCACAAATTATTTCCCACAACCTCAGTATTTTAACGGAAATTTAATCATACAAGCCCTTATTTGACGAACTGCATTGGGATTGAATCATCTAATTGGATCCTAGATCAGTAAACAGGTCGGATTCCACCATCGGAATTAATCCAACATTTTCACGGACCATAGACCAACTAGCCCGTAAGTTATCACATTCTAATAGCAACGTCTAACGTAATTCTGTAAGCGGCAACAAGAACAGAAATGAATAAATGAAACTGAATGAAGAATGAAATAGAATTCAGAATAGATAAAGACGTGAAAAGCACTGCATTTTGCGTTCAATGAATAGGCAGAGCTTTATGCACGAAAATGTAGAAAATCACACAATACAGTACTTTATTGAACCAACTATATATAACATATGTAGTAGTATATATTCATTCATCAAATTAACTACCACTGAATAATAAAATAAAAAAAATGAACACGAACAAGAGAGTAAGTGCAGAATTTACCTTCAAAAGAACGAAAGCAAATTACAGCATCAGCATACAAGCCACTTTCTCTCTCTGTGTTTAAGAACTGAACTTTCAAGTGGTTTTTCTTTGCTGATCAAGTTACCACTTTGCAACTTGTTTAGAGTGAGAGTGGGGTGTATGGATGAAATGATGATGGGTAGATAGATGATGGGTTGACAGGGAGATAGACAGACCTACAGACATGCAGATAGATAGATAAATAGATAGATTGGTTGATAGATAGACAGATAGGTAGATAAACAGATAAACGAATGAATGGACAGATATACAGATACACAAATAGTATAGAGATAGACTAATGAATAGATGTAGATATAAATGCACATACAGATAGATAGATAGATAAATAAGTAGATTGTTAGAAAGATGTTTAGACAAAAAGATAGATACCTAAATAAACAGATAGATGGATGGAAAGACAGACAGACAAATAAAAAAAACAAAAAACAAAAACAAAATGGACAGATATAGAGATATAGAAACAAAAAACAAAAACAGATATGGACATCATGCATTCTTAACTCTTACACCCGGTTAACATTAAACAAGTTGTATCATCGTCACACATCCTCGTTGATTTAATGAACATTGCGAAAAATTCTTTAGTCACCCCCTTGCCTCTCCTAAATACAGTTCCCCCTTATAAAATATGGAATAGAAAAATATAAACAGTGTTAAATAATTCATTTGATTTACGTGTTAGTTACCTCTTGGGATTTCCTCTCCTCCTCGAGTGACTTAAAGAGATAGACAGAGAGAGAGAGAGAGAGAGAGAGAGAGAGAGAGAGAGAGAGAGAGAGAGAGAGAGAGGAGAGAGAGAGAGAGAGAGGGGGAGAGAGAGAGAGAGAGAGAGAGAGAGAGAGAGAGAGAGAGAGAGAGAGAGAGAGAGAGAGAGACTAGAGAGAGAGGGGGGGGAGGAGGGAGAGCGATAGAAAGAAAGAGAGGAAAATAAAAGGAAAATAAAAAGAAAGAGTAAAGAGGGTGGAATGATGATGAGTGGGTAATAAATGGTAAAAGATAAATGCTGATAGAGTGTATTTTCATGACTATCTTTGTGGTTCGTGTGCCTGGGACTTTAGGGGTAATGTGAGGTAAACATACACGCAAGAATGTATTTCGAGGAATGTGTGTTTGTGTGTGGGTGGATGGGTGTGTTTGTTTGTGTGTGTGGGTGGTTGTCTTTGTGTCTCTATGGGTGTGTATATGTGTGTGTGTGTGTGTGTATGTGTATGTGTGTGTGTGTGCATGCGTATGCGCGTGTGTGTGCGTCTGTGCATGTTTTGTTTTGTTTTTTGTATAATCCAATAATTTGTTGTGAAGCGTGCCTGTGCGTCCCTGTCAGTCCGGTGAAATCTAGAAAAGTAGAAATATATTGTTTTCCGGAGTATTCAGCTTATTATAAGTTTTTATTATAATTCATATTTATTTATTTACTCTCTTAACTATTCATTTATTAGGCTGGTGATTTCTCGCGCTTAGGCGTACGTCACACACGCAGATGAGGATATGAACGTTACCATCATCTCGTGTCGAGACGCCGCCATCTTGTTGGTCTCACCGCGCATGCGCAGGACACTCGTCGGGAACTTTTCTGTCGTACTCGGAGTCGTTTCCTTATTTTCAAGCCGAATGCTGTCAGAAAGAAACATATTTTCACATACACACACGCGCGCGCACGCACATACACACACACGCGCACGCACACACACACACACACACACACACACTCACACACACACACACACACACACACACACACACACACACACACACACACACATACACACACACATACAGCTATGTGTATGTGTGTGCTGGAATGCATGTAAAGAGAGAGAGAGAGAGAGAGAGAGAGAGAGAGCATTCACTTGTTTTTTTGCAATTTGCCAAATAACTCAGGTCACGTTTATAACTGCCAACTACTCGCAGATTGCCGCTCTATTGAATCGAGGTCAAAGCAAGTCATTTAGAGAGGAT
>NW_020872859.1:0-10000 GCF_003789085.1 Penaeus vannamei
TAATTATATATATAATATATATATATATATATATAATATATATATATATGTAATATAATATATACATAATATATATATATATATAATATATAATAATATATATATATAATATATAATATAATATATATACAGAGAGAGAGAGAAGAGAGAGAAGAGAGAGAGAAGAGAGAGAAGGGAAGAGACGAGAGGAGAGAGAGAGGCCGAGAGAGAAAAGAAAAAGTAGGATATCATAGGACGAGGCTAATTCTATTACAGAATAAAATTTTTCCTTCAGCTTAACAAACTTTTAGTCCGCTCTGTTCATCATGTTTTGGCGTAGTAAACAGTTTTCCGTCAAACAGATTGATTCTTGGAAGACTTATACATTCAAAACACACACACACACACACACCACACACACACACACACACACAACACACACACAACACACACACACACACACAACACAACACACATATATATATATATATATATATATATATTATATATAATATATATATATATATATATATATGTATGTAGTATGTTGTAATATGTATGTATGTATGTATGTATGTATGTATATTATATATGAAGTCTAATTGATGAGATACGTGTCAGTGAATCATATTACCTTGTATGTTTTTAAATCGGTACCCGGATACTCCTCCTGGAGAAGAGATCTGGAAAACTGGAAAGCCATAAAAGTTAATTTTTATGGAAAGTAGATGCTCACATCCTTCACTTTTTATTAATGATATTAGCTTTGTTTTTTCCTCTCTCTACAGACACGTGGGTGAGTAGGAATAATATAAATATGTTAAGGGCTGCATTCTGCTAATGACGACTTCATTAATCCTATATTTTCCCCCAAAATATAATTGATTATTTGAAATCACCTGTGAAATCCACGTATCCCTAAACACCCTCATTCCCTTAAACTTATTTTTTCACGGACCGGTTGGGTAATCTGGCCTTCTTCAGCGCCGTCGAAGGGAGAACGGACCCCCCCCCCCCTTGCTCAGGAAACAGAAGGGCGCTGCAGGGAGTCGACGAAAGAGACTTGAAAGCATCGACGAAGGGGAACCAGAAGGAGGAAGGAGGTCGACTGTTGCTAATGCACTTGCGCTTGCCAGAACGTGGAGGGGGCAGTGAGGGGGCTGGGTGGTGTGAGGGGGCAGGAGGGGGCTGGGTGTGGAACTTCCGATGGGCAGTGGCGAAGGGGCGGCGGCGGGCACTGCGATAAGGCTGAGATTCCTTTCTGAGTTCCTGCTCTCGCTTCGGTGTTTCGCTGATCGTTTAGCTTTGTTTTCCGATCTGGTGCTTGAGAATTTCATTTGGATTGCTATCTCGCTTCTCATTTTCCTTTATCGTACTACTTCTATTCTATTTGCAATATTCATTGTTTATAATATATCCAATATTTCCATATTTCCACCATCTAAAAGTTATCATTAATAGAACCGGTGTTGTATATGTGTGGAATCCCCTAAGGTCAGTCCTGTTTACGAGTTGCTTTACTTCTCAAAGGACACGACTGCATCTCGTCCTTTTACAACAGGTCTTCTCCCTCCTTCCCTTCTCTCTCTCTCATCCCATTCCCTTAACGTTCCGGCTTCCATTCAGCCAAAGACGCTCGGTCAAAAGGATCAGATTGACGCGGTCTAGTGGCTCTCGAGATGTTTGCTCCTGAGATTAGGGAAGAGGACTGGAACCTATAGTCGGATAAAGTGAGATTATTCTTTGGTCCATCAGCTGTGCGCGGAGGGGGAACGGAATTCATTAAACTCGAGGAGAGACGAGGAAGAGGAGGGTCTGAGGTTTTTTCTCTGATCTTTTTTTCTTTTCTTTTCTTACTTATCTCTCCCTCTCTCTCTCCTGCGTCTCTGTCTCTCTCTCTCTCTTCTTTCTCTGTATTCTCTTTTTCACTATCTTTTTGTCTGTCTTTTCTCTCTTTCTACAGAAAAAGAGTGAGTATATGTATATATACGTATATATATTATATATATAATATATATATATATATATATATATATATATATATATATATATATTATATATATATATTATATATATATTACACACACACGCGCGCTATAATATACATATACTTCAACACTCTTTACTGGAAAGGAAACGATATACTGTTGTACCAGTATATTATGAATATATACATACATATATATGTCCAAGACAAATACAGAAAGGGAAACTGAGACCCCCCTTCCCCCCAATCCCCCTTTCTCCCCAAGCAAAGCCTCCCAAATCCCCCCAATCCCCCAAACCCCACCCGCCCACCCACCCCTCTCCACACACCAGCGGCCGCCTTCACCGCCCGAACGCTTTATTATCTTGGACCAAGCCGTTGCCGTGGGCGGGGATGGGTCGTCGGGGCGCATTTGCATTGCAGGAAGGGACCACCAGCACAAGGACCAGATATGCAAAGCTTCTGCAACGGAATTTAAAAGTGGTATGGCGGGGAGGAGGACACGGAGGGGGGGCGGGGAATGAGGGTTGTTCGGACTCCAAGGGGCCGGGAAAGAGAGCAGTTTTGTTGAGAAATAGATAATTCTATCTTGGTTGGACTGATAAAAGGGCTGATGATAATGATGAATTTGTTCTGCATGTGTGTGTTTGTGTTTGTGTGTGCAAGGTCCAATTTTTCACAGGTCTTAATCCTCTTCTTAATCTAATCACCCATGGAGAAGAAATATCATAATTATATAATAACAACAGAGATAATCATAGTAACAAACAGACAAACCAGCCAACACTAACGCAATCATAATTCCGTGGTCTTAATGACTTTAAGATCTTATGACATCATGATGAAAATATCTTAAAATCAATCAGCGATTTGAGGTTTCCAACGATTGATAATGATAAAAGAGAAGTATGAAAGAAAGTGAAGAGCAAAGAAAGCTAAAAATTGCGAAGGGATCAAAAGGAAAAAGTCAATGGCTCCCGGCGAGTGTTTCAATTTATTTCTTCTGCCGGAGACTGTGTTTCAGTTCCGGAGGGTAAATATTAACAGTATGAGAGGGTTTCTGCCATTGATGGTTTCTTGTTATTATCGATATTGGGTGAGGTATAATTTCTTCTTTTTCTCTCTCCTTTGTTTCACTTTCGCCTTTGTTTCACTACTTTTATTTTTTTTTTCCTCGCCTTTCTCGCATTTTCTGGATCACGAAAGCATGCATATATAGGTTCCTTTCGCGTTCATTCTCTCTCTCTCTCTGTCTCTCGCTCTCACTCTCTTTCTCTCGTTTTCACTCTCTCTCAACTCTCTCCCTTCTCTTCTTCTCCTCTCTCTCTCTCTCTCTCTCTCTCTCTCTCTCTCTCTCTCTCTCTCTCTCTCTCTCTCTCTCTCTTTCTCTCTCAATCCTCTTCTTTCTTCTTCTCTCTCTCTCTCTCTCTCTCTCCTCTCTCTTTCTCTCTCCAATTCTCTCTCTCTTTCTCTCTTCTCTCTCTCTCTCTCTCTCTCTCTCTCTTCATCTCTCTTCTCTCTCTCTCTCTCTTCTCTCTCTTCTCTCTTCTCTCCTCTTTATCTTTCTCCTCTCTCTCTCTCTCTTTTCTTCTTCACTCACACCACCACACACATTATCAGTGGAGAAAACCTTTCTCATGCAGGCACACAAAAGCTTAAATAAAAGCTTTATTGTTAAGTCGTCCATGACAGGTAAACTTCACGAAAACCTTCATTTGCCTGTTTCTGTCTGTCATTTCATTCACGGGGTTTTCCCTCTTTACTTTGTGGCTATTTCTAAAATGATTTGCATACCTTTTGTATGTCCTTTCTTCTTTATGCTTTGGTTAACTGTATACCTTTCTTTTTAACTCCCTCTCTCTCTCTCTTCTCTCTCTCTCTCTCTCTCTCTCTCTCTCTCTCATCTCTCTCTCTCTCTCTCTCTCTCTATCTCTCTCTCCTCTTAGCATTCTCTTCTGATCCGTAATGTCTGTCATTTCTTGCATCCCTCTCCTTCTCCCTCTCTCATGCTGGTTGTCTCATCTCTTAATTCTCTCTTCTCTCTCTCTCTCTCTCTCATCTCTCTCTCTCTCTCTCTCTCGCTCTCTCTCTCTCTCTCTCTCTCTCTCTCTCTCTTTCTATTCTCTCTCTCTCTCTCTCTCTCTCTCTCTCTCTCTCTCTCTCTCTCTACTCTCACTTTCACACACACAACACACACACAACACACACACACACACACACATCACACACACCACACAAACACACACTACACACACACACAAACACAACAAGCCAACGCACACACACACGTACGAAACGCACTCACACTGTGTATATATATATATATATATATATATATATATATATATATATAATATATATTATTATATTATATAATAATATGGTTAAATTTGAAATTCAACCCCATTTTTGGGCGATAGAAATAATTTATTCATAGCTTCCGTCGTGTTTCGAACGAATACTAAGCAATCATTCCATTACACAACGAAAAGGACAAACTACGATTCATCGGCTCAGCTAACAATGGATAGGCCCTACAATAATCTGAGGAAATTTTCGAGAATGTCGGTTAGAATACTTAGTAAGCATAGCATGTTGATATATTTATCCGCACACCCATACATGCGTAATACTGTGTGATGGATATATGCGATGTGTGTTGAAGGGCGATTGTGATATGTATTGTGCGGAGAAAGTGTATGCAAGGGCGTGATGTGTTAATGTATGTGCGAGGTGTTGTGCAGGGCGTGTGTGATTGATATGATGCGGGTGTGTGCAGGCGTGTGTCTGTATGTGTGATGCGTGTATGTGATGCAAAGGGCAGATGTGTGTATGTAGTGCGGGTGATGTGCAAAGGGCGTGTGTGTAATGTTGTCGGGATGATGTGCAACGGGCGTGATGTGTATGTATGTGCGGGGTGTGCAAGGGCGATGTGATGTATGTATGTGCGAGAGTGTGTGCAAGGGACGTGGATTAGTATGTAGTGCGGGATGTGTGAAGGGCGTGTGTGTAATGATGTGCAGAGGTTGTGGTAGGCAAGGCGTTGTGTGTATGTATGTGCAGGGTGTGTTGGCAAGGGACGATGTGTGTAATGTTGTGCGGGTGTGTGCAGGGCAGTGTGTGTATGTGTGTGCGGGTTGTGTGCAAGGCGTGTGTGATGTATGGCGGGTGTGTGCGGAAGACGTGTGTGTATGTATGTGCGGGTGTTGCCAGGGCGTGTGTGTATGTAATGTTGCGGGTGTGCAAGGGCTGTGTTGTATGTGTGTGCGGGTGTGTGCAAGGGTGTGGTATGTATGTGCGGGTGTGTGCAAGGGGCGTGTGGTGTATGTATGTGGCGGTGTGTGCGAGGGCGTGTGTGTATGTGTGTGCGGGTGTGTGCAAGGGAGCGTGTGTGTATGTATGTAGCGGGTGTTGTGGCAAGGGCAAGGTGTGTATGTAATGTGGGGGTGTGTGCAGGGCGTGTGTGTTTGTGTGTGCGGCGTGGTTGCAAAGGCGTGTGTTGTATGTATGTGCGGGTGTGTTTGCAAAAGGGCGTGTGTTTATGTGTGTGCGGGTGTGTGCAAGGGCGTGTGTGTATGTATGTGCCGGGTGTGTGCAAGGGCGTGTGTGTATTGTAATTGGTGTGATTGTGTATGTGATGTGTATGCGAGGGTGCTGTGCGAACTGTGTGTGTGTGCTGTGTCGTCGTGTGTGTGTGATGTGTTGTGTTGTAGTGTTTTGTGTGTGTGTGTGTGTGTGTGGTGTGGTGTGTGTGTGTGTGTGTGTGTGTTGTGTGTTGGTGGTGTGTGTGTGGTGTGTGTGTGTGTGTGTGTGTGTGCGTGTGTGTATGTGTGCATTGTGTGTATGTGTGTGTGATGTGTGTTTTGTGTATGTGTCATGTATGTATGTGTGTGTTATTGTATGATGTATGTATGTATGTATGTATGTATGTATGTATGTACTGTATGTATGTAATTATGTATGTATGTATATGCATGTGTGTGTGTGCATGTCTCTATAACACAAATTCCAAAACAAATGTGCGCTCCCATGCAATCTACATGTGGGCGAGGAAGTGCACAGGAACGCGCGTCTAAAATTATTCAGCCGCTGCCTGGACTCTCTTCCTACGAGGCCAAGAAGGGGGCGGGACGCTGCAAAGAGGCTCGCCGTGCAACAGGAGGAATTCGGTGCGGCGTTTGGACATACGTACAATACATACAACACTATCATACATTTACATTACACACACACACCACACAACACACACACACACATACATACATACATACATACATATATACATATATATATATATATATACATATATATATATATATATATATATATATATATATATATATATTATATATGTAATATTATTATTATATATATATTATATATATATATATATAATATGTTTATATATTGTATGTTGTATGTATACATTCCAATTCATTGTATATATATATATTATATATATATATATATATATATATTAATATATTATATATATATATAATATTGTATATATATATATATATAATATATATATATATATATATATATATTATATATTACATATATAATATATATATAATATATTATATAATAATATATATATATATATATATATATAATTATATATATATATATAATATACATACGCATTATGCTGTGTGGTATACATACATACAAACATACATACGTATATATATATAATATATATATATATAAATATATATATATATATATATATATATATATTATATTGTATTACATGTATGTATGTATGTATACATCAATTCATTTATTTAGACATGTATATGTTTTTCTTTGTGTGTGTTGTGTGTGTGTGTGTGTGTGTGTGTGTGTGTGTGTGGTGTACTTGTGCAATTTTGAAATAATAATTGTCCAAATGCATAATATATATATTGAAGTAACAAAAATAATAGCATGATAATAATAAAAAATAATAATAATAGTCATGATAAAAGTTATAATAATGATAACAATTATCATAAAAATGAATGATGAAAATAATCATGATACAAAAAATTAATAATAACAGACACCAAAACCACAATAAAGATAATAATCCAAACAACAACAGCTTAATCAAAACTCGACGCGTTGAGATCAAATAAAGAGCATTAAAAACATGGCAACTTGCTCTACCTTTGACCATCCGACGCCCGGGATAACTTGGCAACAAAGAGCAGCCCACGCCTCAACCCACACAAAGCACACCTCAGACGCCCGCCACACACGTCAGACGCCCGCAAAAAAACACAGGTTAGACGCCCGCGAAACACACAACGCCCGCAAAACACACGTCAGACGCCCGCAAAAACCACGTCAGACGCCCGCAAAACACACGTTCAGACGCCCCGCAAAACACACGTCAAACGCCCGCAAAACACACACACCGCCCGCAAAACACACGTCAGACGCCCGTTGGTCAGACGCCGCCCCACACGTCAAACGCCCGCAAAACACACGTCAGACGCCCGCAAAAACACACGTCGACACCCCGCAAAACACACGTCAGACGCCCGCAAAAACACAGGTCAAAACACACGTCAGACGCCCGCAAAACACAGTCAGACGCCCGCAAAACACACGTCAGACGCCCGCAAAAACACAGGTTCGTGACGCCGCAAAACACACGTCAAACGCCCGCAAAACACAGCGCCCGCAAAACAACGTCACCCCGCAAAACACACGCAGACGCCCGCAAAACACACGTCGTGCAAAACACACGTCAGACCGCCCGCAAAAACACGTCAGACGCCCGCAAACACACGTACGTCAGACGCCGCAAAACACACGTCAGACGCCCGCAAAACACACGTCAGACGCCGCAAAACACACGTCAGACGCCCGCAAAAACACAAAACGCCCGCAAACACACGTCAGAAAACACACGTCTGACGCAAAACACACGTCCCCGCAAAACACACGTCGCAAACGCCCGCAAAACACACGTCAGACGGCCGCAAAACACAACGTCAGACGCCCGCAAAACACACGTCAGACGCCCGCAAAACACACGTCAAAACGCCCGCAAAAAACACACGCCCGCAAAACACACAGACGCCCGCAAACACACACGTCAGACGCCCGCAAAACACACGTCAGACGCCCCGCAAAAACACGTCACGCCCGTCAGTCAGACGCCCGCAAAAACACGTCAGACCGACGCAAAAACACACGTCAGACGGCCCGCAAAACACACGTCAACACACGCCCGCAAAACACACGTCAGACGCCCGCAAAACACACGTCTGACGCCCGCAAAACACACGTCGACGCCCGCAAAACACACGTCAAACGCCGCAAAACACACTGAAAACACACGTCTCCCGCAAAACACACGTCACGCACACGTCAGACGCCCGCAAAACACAAGACGCCGCAAAACAACACGTCAGACGCCCGCAAAACACACGTCAGACGCCCGCAAAACACACGTCAGACGCCCGCAAAACACAAACGCCCGCAAAACACAGACGACCCGCAAAACACACGTCAAACGCCCGCAAAACACACGTCAAACGCCCGCAAAACACACGTCAGACGCCCGCAAACACACACGTCAAAACACAAAAACACACGTCAGCGCCCGCAAAACACACGTCAGACGCCCGCAAAACACACAGGTCAGACGCCGCAAAACACACGTCACGCCCGCAAAACACACGTCAGACGCCCGCAAACACACGTCAGACCGCCCGCAAACACACACGTCAGACGCCCGCAAACACCACGTCAAACGCCCGCAAAAACACACGTCAGACGCCCGCAAAACACACGTCACGCCCGCAAAACACGTCAGACGCCCGCAAACACACGTCAGACGCTCCGCAAAACAACACGTCAGACGCCCGCAAAACACACGTCAGACGCCCGCCAAAACACACGTCAAACGCCCGCAAAACACACGTCGACGCCCGCAAAACACACGTCAGACGCCCGCAAAACACACGTCAGACGCCCGCAAAACACACGTCAGACGCCCGCAAAAAACACACGTCAGACGCCCGCAAAACACACGACAGCCCGCAAAACACACGTCAGACGCCGCAAACACACGTCACGCCCGACACGCCCGCAAAACACACGTCAGACGCCCGCAAAACACACGTCAGACGCCCGCAAAACACACGTCAGCGCCGCAAGCACCGCAAAGCACACACACACGGCACCGCATTTTCCCCTTAAGGTCCGCAGTACTTCAATTCATATTTCATCAAAGAGCTTTTCCAACCTTATAGGGGAGGCAAGCGTTTGGGTAAACATGTTGCTTTCCTTTTTCCTTTTTCTTCTTCTCTTCTCCCCTTTCTCCGTATAAAACATTAATTAAGACTTGCGGAAGAGAAGGCTTCTGGGAAAATTAAGCTTAGGGGTAGATCCCTTTCTGTTTTTAAGGTCATAGCAAGGCCAAACTTTTTGTTTTTGCTTTTGATTTAATTGGCTTTCAGGTAGTATCATATATATATATATATATTTTAATATTATATTCCGTATTATATATTATATATATATATATATATATATATATTATTATTATATCCATATAACTATATGTATAGAATATATATATATATATAATGAGAAATCGTATCCATGTTGACAAATGTAGAAAACATGAATAGACGATATCCTTCACAATACAAGAGATGTATTTGACTGGTTTCGGATTACGTCTTCATCAGAAATACATATATTTCTGAGTTTAAGACGTAATCGAAAACCGGTCAAAATACATTCTCTTGTATTCTGAAGATGTCCAGTTTCATCATACCTTTTCTACATAGCTACAGATATATATATATATATATATATATTATATATATATATATATATATATATATATATATATATATATATATATACACCACACACACACACACATAATTACAACACACGCAGACGCCCGCAAAAACACACGTCTGACGCCCGCAAAACACACGTTGACGCCCGCAAAACACACGTCAGACGCCACAAACACACGTCAGACGCCCAGCAAAACACACGTCAACGCCCGCAAAA
>NW_020872859.1:20000-22500 GCF_003789085.1 Penaeus vannamei
CCCGAGTACCTGGCTCCCGATGGCCTGGATTCGTGGCCGGGAGTAAACCAGTGCCAAATGTGGCCCTCGTGGCACTCTTGGTCTTGTCTTGGGAGCGTAATGCTGGCTCTCTGAGGCGCTGATGCTGATAGCGGGAGGTGAGAGGGAGAAGGAGGGATGGGGGATTATAGAGAGAACGGGAGGATGAGAGGGAGAAGGAGGGATGGGGATTATAGAGAGGAATGGAAGATGAGAGGGAGAAATGAGAGGTGAAAGGGCGATGGAGTATGGGAGATGAGAGGGAGAGGGGAAAAGGAGATGAGAGAGAGAAAGGATGGGAGATTATATAGAGAAAAAAGGAATGGAAGATGAGAGGGAGATGAGAGGTGAAAGGGCGATGGAGTATGGGAGATGAGAGGGAGAGGGAATTGGAGATGAGAGAGAGAAAGGATGGGAGATTATAGAGAGAAAAAGAATGGAGATGAGAGGGAGAAATGAGAGGTGAAAAGGTGATGGAGTATGGGAGATGAGAGGAGAGGGAATTGGAGATGAGAGAGAGAAGATGGAGATTATAGAGAGAAAAAGGAATGGAAGATGAGAGGGAGAAATGAGAGGTGAAAGGGCGATGGAGTATGGGAGATGAGAGGGAGAGGGAATTGGAGATGAGAGAGAAAGGATGGGGGATTATAGAGAGAAAGGAATGGAAGATGAGAGGGAGAAATGAGAGGTGAAAGGGCGATGGAATATGGGAGATGAGAGGGAGAGGGAATTGGAGATGAAGAGAGAAAGGATGGGAGATTATAGAGAGAGAGAAAAAGGAATAGAAGATGAGAGGGAGAAATGAGAGGTGAAAGGGCGATGGAGTATGGGAGATGAAAGGAGAGGGAAATTGGAGATGAGAGAGAGAAAGGATGGGAGATTATAGAGAGAACAAGGAATGGAAGATGAGAGGGAGAAATGAGAGGTGAAAAGGCGATGGAGTATGGGAGATGAGAGGGAGAGGGAATTGGAGATGAGAGAGAGAAAGGATGGGAGATTATAGAGAGAAAAAAAGGAATGGAAGATGAGAGGGAGAAATGAGAGGTGAAAGGCGATGGAGTATGGGAGATGAGAGGGAGAGGGAATTAGAGATGAGAGAGAGAAAGGATGGAGATTATAGAGAGAAAAAAAGAATGGAAGATGAGGAGAGATGGGAGGTGAAAGGGCAATAGAGTATTGGAGATGAGAGGAGAGGGAATTGGAGGTGAGGAGAGAAAGGATGGGAGATTATATGAGGAGATGAGAGGTGAAAGGGCGATGGAGTAATTGGGAAATGAGAGGGAGAGGGAATTGGAGATGAGAGAGAAAGGATGGAGATTATAGAGAGAAAAAAAGAATGGAAGATGAGAATGGAAAGAGATGGAGATGGGAGATAAGAGAGAGGGATTTGGAGATGAGAGAGAGAAAGGATGCTGGAAGGAAAGCTCATTTGTATCTATGTCACATATATTATTTTTTCATTTGGCTAGGTTACATTCGTACATAGACATTTATGAGTGATTGTGTTGTTGTGTGTGTGTGTGTGTGTGTATGTATGTATGGATGGATGGATGGATGGATGGATGAATAGATAGATACTTATATATAGATATGCTCATATATGTACATATGTGTGTGTGTTTGTGTGAGTGTGTTTTGTGTAGAGTGAGATATATGTGTGTAATACATATATATATTATATATATATTAATATATATATATATATATATATATATATATATAATATATATATATATATATATATATATATATATATATATAATATATATATAATATATATATATATATATATATATATATATATATATATATATATATATATATATATATATATATAAAGATCGTATTATCCGTGTAACTAATGCCACTATCATATCGTTATAATGCTTCTTCTAATAATCATTAAAGCAAATATGACAATTTAGCTCGATATTCGCCAATGCCATTACGGCTGTCATTCCCGCGTGATGTCGCCACAATTGCCGCGGATTATAAATTCACAGAAACGATCTGTGCAAAATCTGGCCAAGAGCTTTTTTGCAGTAATATGCGACACCAAAGCCGATTTTTTAAAGTCCTAATTATTACGTGGCAATAAGTTGGCTTTCATTATCAGTATTCAATTTCCTGTCGACCTAGAATTACCAAGATGGCATTTTTTGTTGTATTGAGTGATGTGAAAGAAATTTATTTTGAATGATTCTAAGGAGAGATATATACTGTATCGATGTATAACCTTGAAAATAAAGTTTGAATTAAAATTATTTTTTTTGTATTATATTATATTATATTTATATACTGTATATCATATTATACATACATACACACACACACACACACACACACACACACACACACACACAACACACACACACACACACACACACACACACACACACATATATATATATATATATATATATATATATATATATATATATATATATATATATAATATATATATATACAATTACAAACAATC
>NW_020872859.1:45000-52500 GCF_003789085.1 Penaeus vannamei
TAATTTCTCAGTTTCTTGTGAATGTTTTTATGTGACAGTGTGAAGTTGTAGTCAAATCTATTATACATTTCATTTGTGATCTTCAATAGTACCGTGTCGGTGTATGATTTATTTTTTAATCCTGTCTACAATAGATCATTAGCTTCCAAGAATATGGTTAATCAGTCTTATAACTATTTTTAGGGCGAAGAGTAATAGCTGACGCAAAACCTCGCTTTTGTTATTGCAGTTATTGTGGGACCCAGATGGAGCTCAACACCATGTGACCACAATATGATCTATTGATCTTTTCCCTGTACTGTTGTCACTGTATTCATTGGTGTCGCCGTAATAGAATGGCCATATCGGTCTGCATTACACGCATATTGGTTTCGCCGTCATAGAACTAATGGGGATCTCTAGACGCCCTTTTCCTTGGGCTGGGAGGAGCCCTGACTCGCGCTACCGAGGTGCTCCTTTCCCCAAGGCCGAGGTCCCGTTTCTCAAGAGCATTCCCTCTCATTCCGAGGATAAGAGCTTGCGCTAGCTGTCCGAGGAGGCATAGGAGGCTATAGGAGGCTAGCTGTCCGAGGAGGCAAGGAGGCTAGCTGTCCATAGGAGCTAGCGAGGAGGCGAGCTGTCCGAGGAGGCATAGGAGGCTAGCTTTCTCCGAGGAGGCATAGGAGGCTAGCTGTCCGGAGGCAAGGAGGCTAGCTGTCCGAGGAGGCGAGGCTAGCTGTCCGAGGAGGCAAAGGAGGCTAGCTGTCCGAGGAGGCATAAGAGGCTAGCTGTCCGAGGAGGCAAAGGAGGCTAGCTAGGCTAGGAGGAGGAGGCATGCTAGCTGTTAGGAGGCTGTAGGCTAGCTGTCCGAGGAGGCAGGAGGCTAGCTGTCCGAGGAGGCGCTTAGCTGTCCGAGGAGGCATAGGAGGCTAGCTGTCCGAGGAGGCATAGGAGGCTAGCTGTCCGAGGAGGCATAGGAGGCTAGCTGTCCGAGGAGGCATAGGAGGCTAGCTGTCCATAGGAGGCTAGCTGTCCGAGGAGGCATAGGAGGCTAGCTGTCCGAGGAGGCAAGGAGGCTAGCTGTCCGAGGAGGCAAAGGAGGCTACTGTCCGAGGAGGCATAGGAGGCTAGCTGTCCGAGGAGGCAAAGGAGGCTAGCTGTCCGAGGAGGCATAGGAGGCTAGCTGTCCGAGGAGGCATAGGAGGCAGCTGTCCGAGGAGGCGCTAGTGTCCGAGGAGGCATAGGAGGCTAGCTTCCGAGGAGGCATAGGAGCTAGCTGTCCGAGGAGGCAAGGAGGAGGCTAGCTGTCCGAGGAGGCATAGGAGGCTAGCTGTCGAGAGGCTAGCTGTCCGAAGAGGCATAGGAGGCTAGCTGTCCGAGGAGGCAGGCAAGCTGGAGGGAGGCTAGCTGTCCGAGGAGGCAAAGGAGGCTAGCTGTCGAGGAGGCAAAGAGGCTAGCTGTCCGAGGAGGCAAAGGAGGCTAGCTGTCCAAAGGAGGAGCTGTTAAAGGAGGCTAGCTGTCCGAGGAGGCATAAGGAGGCTGGCTGTAGGAGGCTACCTGTCCGAGGAGGCAAAGGAGGCTACTGTCCGAGGAGGCGGAGGCTAGCTGTCCGAGGAGGCATAGGAGGCTAGCTGTCCGGGAGGCATAGGAGGCAGCAGTCCGAGGAGGCATAGGAGGCTAGCTGTCGAGGAGGCAAGGAGGCATAGGAGGCATAGGAGGCTAGCTGTCCGAGGCAAAGGCATAGGAGGGCTCCGAGACTGTTCGGAGGCTAGCTGTCCAGGCAAGGAGGCTAGCTGTCCGAGGAGGCAAAGGAGGCTAGCTGCGGCTGAGAGCAGGAGGCTAGCTGTCCGGAAGGAGGCATAGGAGGCTAGCTGTCCGAGGCAAAGGGAGGCTAGCTGTCCGAGAGGCAAAGGCAGGGCTAGCTGTCCGAGGAGGCAAAGGAGGCTAGCTGTCCGAGGAGGCAAGGGAGGCTAGCTGTCGAGGAGGCAAAAGGAGGCTAGTGTCCGCGAGGCAAAGGAGGCTAGCTGTCCGAGGAGGCAAAGGAGGCTAGCTGTCCGAGGAGGCAAAGGAGGCTAGCTGTCCGAGGAGGCAATAGGGCTAGCTGTCGAGGAGGCAAAGAGGCTAGCTGTCCGAGAGAGGCAAAGGAGGCTAGCTGTCCGAGGAGGCATAGGAGGGCTAGCTGTAGGCTAGTCCGAGGAGGCAAAGGAGGCTAGCTGTCCGAGGAGCATAGGAGGCTAGCTGTCCGAGGAGGCAGGAGGCTACTGTCCGAGGAGCATAGGAGGCTAGCTGTCCGAGGAGTCAAAGGAGGGCTAGCTGTGCGAGGAGGGCAAAGGAGGCTAGCTGTCCGAGGAGGCAAAGGAGGTAGCTGTCCGAGGAGGCATAGGAGGCCTGTCGGCGGAGGGCTAGCTGTCCGAGGAGGCAAAGGAGGCTAGCTGTCCGAGGAGAGGAGGCTACTGTCCGCGAGGCTAGCTGTCCGAGGAGGCATAGGAGGCTAGCTGTCCGAGGAGGCATAGGAGGCTAGCTGTCCGAGAGGCAAAGGAGGCTAGCTGTCCGAGGAGGCAAAGGAGGCTAGCTGTCCGAGGAGGCAAAGGAGGCTATCGGTCCGAGGAGGCAAAGGAGTCTAGCTATCCGAGGAAGTATAGGAGGCTAGCTGTCCGAGGAGGCATAATAAGCTAACTGACCGAGGAGGCTAGCGTCAAGCTGTCCGAGGAGGCTAGAAGCTAGCTGACCCTAGGAGGCCAAAGGAAGACTACTTGTCGAGGAGGCAAGGAGGTACTTACTTGTCCGGGGGCAAAGGAGGCTCCCGGTCGAGGAGGCAAAGGACGAAAAAGTGGAGAGCTAGCTTGTCCGAGGAAGGACAAAGGAGCGCTAGCTTGTCAGGAGGGCAAAGGAGCGCTAGCTGTCTAAAATCGAGGATGCATAGGAGGGGCTGCTGTCCGATGGTTGGAATAGAAGCTTAGCTTTCCGCAGGAGGGCATAGAAGAGGCTAGCTTGCCGAGGTGAGGCAAAGAGAGCTGCTGTCGAGGAGTGCAAAGGGAGGCTAGCTGTTCCGGGAGGCAAGGGGCTAGCTGTCCGAGGAAGCATGGAGGCTAGCTGTCAGGGAGGCAAAAGGAGGCTAAGCTGTCCGTGGGAGGCATAGGAGGTAGCTGTCGAGGAGGCATAAAGATGTGCTACCCGTTCCGAGGAGCATGGAGTGCTACCCCGTCCGAGGGGACGGCATAGGAAGGCTCCGTCCGAGGAGGCAGTAGGAGGCTACCCCGTCGGGAAGCATTAGTGAGGGCTACCCGTCCGAGGAGGCATAGGAGGCTACCCGTCCGAGGAGGACGAGGAGGCTATTCCCGGTCGACGAGTCAAGAGGCTACCCGTCCAGGCGGCATAGGAGGCTAGCTGTCGAGGAGGGCATAGGGGAAGGCCCGGCTGAGGACGGCATAGGAATATGCTACCCGTCCGACGAGGCATAGGATTGCTAACACCGTACCGTAGGAGGCTAGGAGGGGCTACCCGTCTTCAGGAGGCTAGGGATAGGCCCGGTTGACCCCTTTTACCGTTTTAGACTGCAGCAATTGCCAAACTTCTCCCTCGGTTCGTTGCTGTGGTTTCCCGATTTTGTTAGACGTTCAGGCGAGGAGGATCTCAAACCAGGGTCCGTCGCTCAGAGACGCCAGGACACAGAGGGAGAGAAGAACGTTATGGAAGGAGAAAGGAGGAAGGGAGCGAGAGACAAAGAGTTGAGGTGTGGATGTGATAATTTAGGGAGAAAGAGGGTGTAGAGGTAAGCTAATATGTGGGAGATTGTGATAGTCAAATAAGAGAGGGAGCGAAGAGAACGGGGGAAGGGGATTGGAGAGAGAAAGAGTTGAGAAGGATAGTGTAATCTTTTTTTTATTTAGTCAGAAACACGAAGTTTAAAATATGCAATATTTCGTCTTACCACAGTGAAATCGTATCATTAGAAGTATTTCAAATTAAATGCGATATAATGAGATTGTTATATGTGAAGTAATAGCCTTCCCTCCAGATTTTTTTCTTTTTTTGAAACACTGGAACACATCGTATTCTATCTATCTATCATCTAATCTTAATAATAATATAATAATTAAAATTTTTATTAAATTATATTATAAATATTATATATAATATTGTATGTAAGCTATATATATATATAATATATAATATAAATAATTTAAATATATAATAAACGAGAGAGGAGAGAGAGAGAGAGAGAGAGAGATGGAGGAGTACCAGATGGTGAGGAGAGAGATGAGAGAGAGATGGGGAGAGGGGAGGGGAGAGAAAGAGGAGAGCGAGGAGGGGGAGAGGATGAGAGAGAAGACGAGAGAGACAGAGAGGAGGATAGAGAGAGAGATGGACGTTAGTAGAGGAGAGAGCCAGAAGAGAGAAGAGACAGAAGACGACGAGAGGAGGACAGACCCAAGACAGACAGATGATGGTGGAGAGAGAGAGAGAGAGAGAGAGAGAGAGAAGAGAGGAGAGAGAGTGAAGGATTGGAGAGAGGGGCGGAGACCGAGGAGGAGAGAGAGACAGTAGAGTAGAGAGAGAAGATAGTGAGAGACAGGGCAAGGATGATCAGAGAGGCAGAGACAGACGAATTGAGAGAGACGAAGAGACGTCGAGGAGAAAGACAGAGAGACATGAGCGGAGAGCATGAGGAGAGGAAGAGATTGAAGAGAATTGACGAGAGAGACTGAGAGAGAGAGAAGAATTCGTGGGAGTGAGAGAGGAGAGAGAGACAGACAGACACCGAGAGTGATAAGCTGGAAAGGAGAGTATGAGAGAGATCCAGAGGAGACAGCGATGGAGAGAGAGAGAATGAGTGGTAGAAGAGAGTAAAGAGGAGAGAGACAAGAGTAGAGGGTGAGAGAATGAAAGAAGAAATTTAGGGAGAGATGGGGAGTCAACAGAGAGATGAGAGATAGATGAGAGTTGAGAGAGAGATATGAGAGAGAGTAGAGAGGGAGTGCGAGAGGACAGACAGACAGAAGAGTGAAGGGAGAGAGAGAGAAGACATTGAGACAGAGATGAGGAGAGAGGAGATTTTGGAGAGAGGATTGATCTTGAGGAGAGAGGAGGATGAGAGAGATAGAATGAGAAGACGAGACAGATGAGAGTGAGAGCGAAGGAGAGAGAGTGAGAGAGAGTGAGAGAGAGGAGATCTGAGAGGGAGAGAGCGTATTGTGAATTCATATGATTCATATCCATGAATACTAATATAAAAAAATATTATTTGAATTGTTGCGTGCTCGTCCGTGTTCATCTGCACATGCGTGTGTGTCTTGCGTGTTGTGTGTGTGTGTGTGTGTGTGTGTGTGTGTGTGTGTGTGTGTGTGTGTGTGTGTGTGTGTGTGTGTGTGTGTGTGTGTGTGTGTGTAAATTCGAAATAATGGCATAGTTAGCACTGCTTCATCATAATGTTCTAAATCTTACATTGCAGTAAGGTGATCCTCCTCTACCGTATTTTGTGAAGTTCGCGCGGGCATTACTGATGCAGAAAGTGATGTAGCTTTCAGCTGAACAGGAAAAGAAAGTCTTTCTCATCTAACCGGAATCTTTTAACTCGGCTTAGCAAGCTTGGTCTCCATCTTATAACAACTATAATTACAAAGACGAAACAGAACGCAGTGAAGATAATTTTAATGGTAATTTTACGACCTGAGTGAACCTTCTAGTGAATATGCTGACCTCTCTGTAATCAGCTATGTGGTCAGCTTATGTTGAGAATATGACAAGAAAGAAGAGGCAAGGAATAAGAAGGTATCAGAAGAAGGTCGACTTTCACAATACAAGACAAAAGAGTTTAAATAGATCAGTAGAAGTGACATTGTAAGTCGAACAAGAAACCGAAAATACGAAACATGAGATGAGGATTCTAGAACCATAAAGATGAGAGAGGGAGAACTAGTTAAGTTGACTAAACTAGTACAACCAACACCAAACTATCCCTCTGAAATACGAGAAGGATAATCATACAAATAAAAAGGACCAACAATGGAGTCAAAGAACCATGTACCCGCGACAGCTTGTACAGAGAGAGGTCACTCGATGAAGGTAAAATGGAAACGCGACAAAGCAGTGAACTACAGCGCTGAAAATCGCAGACCAACAGGATAACATGATCAGGGGGAAAAGAGACACAGTCAAAGGGGATTACGCGTGGGATTCCCAAGGCAGGGACGAAAAATCTCATAATCTTGATCTTTGATGTTGAAGGCAATGGCCAGTGATATGAAGCGTGTGTGAGAAGGAAAGACGAATTGCTATGAAAAGAGTAGATAGCTCACCGCAGAAATGTTGGAAGGATCAGTAACTGATTAATAAGGAAGTATTATTTATTATTAAGGAGACATATCATTCGTTAAGAGGAAGGCATTATTCATTTAAATGAAAACATTGATAATTAATAAGGAAGCATTATCTTTTAATGACACATTATAATGATTCATAAGGAGACTTCAAATAACGAGGAAACATTACTTTTTGCAATAAAGATGATTTAATTTGTAGGTGTTCGATAAAACGAAAGCAGACGTGGCTCTATCTTAAAGCGACCTAGCTTCGAAGAATAATTTCGTAAGTAATGAAAAAAATTAACTTATAAAGGAAAATAACATTCACAATGTAGCTTTAGGATTTGTAAATAAAGTTTAAAAGAAAGTAAAAATTCATGGCTATTGGAGAGTGAGTCACTAGATGAATGATTAGTATTCGAGAAGAGATAACTAAGTATAAAGGAATATTAGAAGCAGATGTCGCCATGGAAACGGAGACGCAGCGAAAGTTTATCAGAGATCTTAAATCAATGCTCAGCGCGATATGACGGAAGTGTAATACTCACACTGATAAGGTATGAAATAAGAAGAATAAAAAGAAAAGGAGAAAAGGAGAAGAAAATATATATATAAAAGAGGAAATGTCAGCGCGCATCGACTCTATATAGAATGTAGGAAATGGCGAACAAGATTGCTGAGCTGTGAAGGCTGGACAAAGGCAGAGGAGAGTTGCCTGGGATGGTATGCCATGACAACTGCAGGCCCAGTGAGGCAGCGGGTGTGAAAAGATAAAATTATCAAAACACATGTTGCAAAAGAAACGGATATAAAAGTGAATAAGAAGAGAAGTTAAAGAAAGGATGAATAAACAAGATGCATGACACGGTGTTTGATGAGAGAAATCCTACGCTTATATGTGCAGCGTAAAAACAAATACCTACAAAGCAAAACTAAATGTCACAGCGACATTACACTAAAAAAAAAACTATACTGTGAAGATTGTGTGGATCAAGAGCGGAAAACTTGCAGCTTTTCTGGCAGCGAGCGCCATAAGCCTTTGCAATTCGAATAAAGTCCGATACAAGACAGTGACTGGAAATTTTTGCAATGTGATCGTGTAGATGAATGTAGAAGTCTGAGTTGCTACCAGAAGGGATTAATTCATGAAGGGTCACTAATCCTTAAATAATTAAGAAAGAAAATCTATCGATATCAAAAGATAGATAGATAGAAA
>NW_020872859.1:62500-65000 GCF_003789085.1 Penaeus vannamei
CATGGCGATCTCTCATTCCCGGTTTTATGAATACACAAGAAGGTCAATAGAGTGTGGAGGTCGGGAGGAACAAGTCGGCGCTGCTCTTGGCCTGTGTTATGCTTCGGGAGTGACCTGTGAAGGGATGTCTGTGGCTGAGGCTGTGTTTGGTTGACTGATTGGATTTTCCCTCTTTGTCTGTCTCTTTGATTCCTCTTCTTGCTTTTTTGTCTCATTTTTGTCTCTATCTTCTTTTTTTCTCATTTTCTATTATCTCTTTTTTTTCTTATTTTATTTTATCTTTCCCTTTCTCTCATTTTCTCTTATCTCTTCTTTTTTCTCATTTTGTCTTTCTTTATTTCTTTTATTTTCTTTATCCTCCTTACTCTCATTTTCTCTCATCTTTCCTTTCTCTTGTGCTCTCTCATCTCTCATTTCTCTTGTTTTCTCTTCTTTCTCTCTCATTTGTCTCATCTCTCCTTTCTCTCATTTTCTCTCATCTCTCATTTCTTTTGTCTCTCCTTTTCCTTATTTCCTCTCACTGTCTGTCTTTCTGTCTTTCAGTCTATTTGTCTCTATCTCTATTACGTATTATCCCGACTATTTTTTTCTTTCTTTCTTTCTTTTATTCATTTATTCATTTTATTTATTTATTTACTTTTTTTTTCTTTTTTTTTTGTAAAGTGTGATTTTACTTTCCGTGTCCCGGAGAAAAGTGATGTCTTTGTGAGATTCAAATCAAATTAATTGATATCAACATCAAGTCCATTAGATAATTAGTTTGAAATTTTATATGTTTTGCAGCGATTCCCGTTCGTTCAGTTATAATCCGCTGTGCTACATTATTTTGTAGCGTCACATTCTCTTCATTATTTCAAATTATAAGTGCAGTATCTTAGGATATTTTCTTAAGTTTTCTCATATTCTGTTGCAACATTCTATACTGCGTGCTTCTGCATAAATTAAATCATATCATAGATGATGAATTATTTATTTTAATCATTATAACTATTATTAAGACATATCAACACAAACACAAGCACAGTAATTTTCATACAAAGCTTATGTACAAATGTGTACAGTATATGCATATATATACATGCATACATACATACATACATACACACACATACGCACACACACACACACACACACACACACACACACACACACACACACACACACAACACACACACACACACACACACACACACACACACACACACACACACACACACACACACACACACACAACACACACACACACCACATACACACACACACACACACACACACACACACACACACACATACACACACATTATTATATATATATATATATATATATATATATATATATATATATATATATATATATATATATATATATCGAACGTTTCGAATTCGTCAGTTCCTTCTTAAACAAACCCGTTTCATCTGATGAGGATCTCTAGGCAAGTTCGAAACGTTCATTTTCATTTACTTTTGTGTATTTCCTTTTTAAGTCGAAAGCCATTTCCTTGAATTGCACCGTAGATTAATTCAGGTGAAATGCCTAAGATGCACACTAACGTTTTCAAAAATGTTCTGTTTATCCTTCTGAGAAAGGCTGTATTAAAATTGAAAAGAAATCTCACTCACAAGAGAAAGTTATAATCCTTGCCTGGATGAATAAAGATTTGTTGATATCTTGACAAAGAAGCTGCAGCGAGTCTTCTGTGAAAGAGAAGAGGAATAAATAACAATCAAATACATAAAGATAAATAAAAATAATGAAACGGAAAAATCTTGGTTATTTATCAGAACTGTTTTCTATTAGGGTTATCCTTATTCCTATCGTTATCAATATTCGAATATCTATCATCAGCAATATTCCCCTTTTATCACACATCGCAATAATGTAAAAAAATAAAAAAATAAATAAATAAAATAAATAAATAAATAAAAACGAAAAAAGAAACGGACATCATAACAATAATTCATTACCCCGTTTTCTTTATCACACATCGCAATAATGTAAAAAAATAATAAAATAATAATAAATAAAAAATAAATAAATAAATAAAAAACGAAAAAGAAAACGGATATCATAAATAATAACTCATTACCCCGTTTTCTTTATCGACATGAGAGAAAACGGTGAATTCAGCCCAACAAAACCCGATTTCCCGACTAAGTTGATTTCATACAACGATAAAGTAACTATTTACCTTTTGCTGGCGACCGAAAACGACCAGACCCTGGTGTCGTGGCGGCTTGTAAAAAAAAAAAAATAAAAAAATAAATAATAATAAATAATAATAATAAATAATAATGATAATAATAATGATATTAATAATAATAATAATAATAATAATAATAATAATAATGATGATGATGATAATAATAATAATAATAATAATAATATAATGATAATGATAATAAAATAATAATGATAATAATGATAATAATGATTAATAATAATAATAATAATAATAATAATATAATATAATAATAATATAATAACAATAATAATAATAAT
>NW_020872859.1:72500-75000 GCF_003789085.1 Penaeus vannamei
TAACATTCGTGGCTTATGTAATGATGATGCTAGTAGCTGCATATATGAAAGTTACAAAATGTTTGTAAAAACACTTTTCAATCCATGATTATCATTTTTGAAGGCAGTGTCCTCCAGGCAAAAAATAATATCCTTTTTCAGTATCAACACATTCTTTGAATCATTGCATATGGAAATTTACTTTTTAATGCATTTATAAAAAAATTATATCAAACATTTCTGCTTATGAAAGTTTAAGCAGAAACATATTGTCATTTCTACCTCTCTGTATCTTTGATGCATTTACAGCATAATATCCTTTTCCATTTCCATAGAAGCAGATGGAACTATAAAAAAGTGACCCGTTGCCCCCCCCCAAAAAAAAAAAAAAAAAAAAAACGATGACAAAGTATGAATTCGAAAAAAAATCTTATGTACAAAAAAAGGAAAAATCATTCTTCTACGGTACTGTTTAGTGCAAAGTCTGCCTATTTATGTTTGAAGTGATTGGCATACCTATGTCCAGTGGTTTCCAATATTTTCCAATTTGTGGCACCGATCAATGTATAAGTTTCTATGCCTATATCATAGTTATCCTTTCAGATTCGGTTACTTCTAATTACCGTTGTAATGATTTAATGTTATAATGATATCAGTATTATGATAAGATCATTATAAGGAATATCTCATTGTTATATTACAATATAGTGATTTTCTTTATAATTATGATACTTATATTTTTTTAATGGTTATAATTATAATGATCTTAATTATAAAGATATAACCAGTAGGTAGAAGAGGCCAATTCCAATTTAATTCAACTTAATAATTTTGAAACGGTTACACGGCGACCCAGAAAGTATCCCTCGAGAGCTCCGGTTAGGAACTCCAATGAATAAATAAATATTCACACAATTTGACCTATGGTAACCGAGGACTTCGCCGCGCTATATGAAATTAGCAATTCATACGTTCGTCCTGAATATATAAATCATAAATTTCGAAATGCCACAAAGGCTGGACATGAACTATTTCCACGAGAACCATTCGTTATAACGGATATTAAGTGAATGAGATTAATCAAGGTTTTATGTCGCGATCTGTCGTATTTTCTTGTTTCGCTAATGAGTTCGTCATTTCAGATTTCTCGAACAACGAATTTTCACTGGATAAACGTAGACTCTAAGTTCTGTTTGAAAAGTTTGATTATTTGATGACTTACCAAAAAGTATCGAACCAGTTGCGACCTCTTAAATGATAAAAAAAAAATTGTCTATCAGAAGCTAAGAAGAGAATCTAAACCGCATTATTATCACCGACACAACACGAACGCATATGTGAAAGAAGTATAAGTCAAGTTCGCTAAAATCTGCAATGGTGTTGACGTGTTCGCTAAGTTACGTGCGTTGCGAGGACCGATATCTGCAATGGTGTTGACGTGTTCGCTAAGTTACGTGCGTTGCGAGGACCGATACCTGCAATGGTGTTTACGGGGAGAGCGACGAGCCCCTTGGACCGTTCTCGCTGCCAGGGTGACGAGGAAGAAGGCTGTAGCAGAAGCACCACGTCGGCTATTGCTATTGTAGCCTCGGAGCCTCCTGCTGGGGTGTGTCTGCGTTAGTTTTCCTTCATAGGGCTATTGGTGTGGTGCTACGTTTTAGGCTGAGAGGTGCTATGTATGTCACTTATTATGTGATATATTTGTGTGCTTGTGTGTGTGTGTGTATGTGAGAGAGAGAGAGAGAGAGAGAGAGAGAGAAAGTATGTGTTTATAGCATTATCTATATCTCTACCTTTGCGAGTCTTCTAATACTGATAACAGCTTTACATCCAGTCCCCGTCAGCACTTAGCTCTGGATTAGGAATTCAAATACAGTGTCAGGCGCACCGACTGATCTGTGCATTTACTCCAAGCAAACATCATCTCACACACACACATCACTAACACACATGAGAGAGAGAGAGAGAGAGAGAGCGAGAGAGAGAGAGAGAGAGAGATAGAGAGAGAGAGAGAGAGAGAGAGAGGAGAGAGAGAGAGAGAGAGATGCAGACAGAGATAGGGAGATGCAGACAGACATAGAGAGAGAGAGAGATGCAGACAGACAGAGAGAGAGAGAGATGCAGACAGAGAAGGGAGATGCAGACAGGACATAGAGAGAGAGAGAGATGCAGGCAGACAGAAAGAGAGATGCAGATAGACAGAGAGAGAGAGAGAGAGAGAGAAGAGAGAGAGAGAGAGAGAGAGAGAAGAGAGAGAGAGAGAGATGCAGACACCAGAGAAGAGAGAGAGAGAGAGCAGACAGAAAGAGAGAGAGAGAGAGAGAGATACAGACAGACAGAGAGAGAGACGCAGACAGCTAGAAAGAGAGAGAGAGAGAGATGCAGACATAGAGAGAGAGAGAGAGAGATACAGACAGAGACAGAGAGAGAGAGAGAGAGCTCGCACGAGAGAGAAGCGAGAGCGGAGGCGCCCCGGGCTGTCTCTCCTTGCCCGCCCGGAGTCTGCATCAGTCACGGGCCG
>NW_020872859.1:122500-125000 GCF_003789085.1 Penaeus vannamei
AGCTGCAACAAAGCCGTTTCAGTGCTGTCGGGGGAATTACCATACTAATTACGGCAAAATAAGAACTGCATTTGCATTTACATTGAAGCCAACGACTGCGCGAGAGTTCAGAGGAGACAGGTAGGTCAGTCTAAGGACGGGTATGTGTCTGGTAGAGAGGTAGATGAGGTTATACTTATAGTAAAGTTCAAGGTATCAAGAGAAAAAAGTTTGTGTAGCTATGGAAGTTCGGGTAAGTTCCTTGTGCATGAGAGAAAGTGCCAGGAAATTTTTTTTTATATATCGCTCCCTTCCTTCCTTTCTCCCACTACCCCACCCTTCTCTCTCTCTTTCTCTGTCTCTCTCTCTTTCTCTCTTTCTCTCTTTCTCTCTCTCTCTCTCTCTCTCTCTCTCTCTCTCTCTCTCTCTCTCTCTCTCTCTCTCTCTCCTCTCTCTCTCTCTCTCTCTCTCTCTTCACTCTCTCCTCTCTCACTCTCTCTCTCTCTCTCTCTCTCTCTCTCTCTCTCTCTCTCTTCTCTCTCTCTCTCTCTCTCTCCCTCTCATTCTCTCTCTCTTCCTTCTCTCACTCTCTCTCTCTCTCTCTCTCTCTCTCTCTCTCTCTCTCTCTCTCTCTCTCTCTCTCTCTCTCTCTCTCTCTCTTCTCTCTCTCTCTCTCTCTCTCGCTCTCTCTCTCTCTCTCTCCTCTCATTCCTCTCTCTCTCTCTCTCTCTCTCTCTCTCTCTCTCTCTCTCTCTCTCTCTCTCTCTCTCTCTCTCTCTCTCTCTCTCTCTCTCCTCTCTCTCTCTCTCTCCTCTCTCTCCCTCCCTCTCTCCCTCTCCCTCTCCCTCTCCCTCTCCCTCTCCCTCTCCCTCTCCCTCTCCCTCTCCCTCTCCCCTCTCTCCTTCCCTCCCTCTCTCTTTCTCTCTCTTAGCGCCTTTTTCTTATACTTATCTTGCTCAACGTTTAATATTGCATATCCTACTGTTATCGCCCGATTCAGTATTCTAGTTTCTCAACATTATTGTCTGGTCGGAATTTTTAACCTTGAGGTCGAAATGAACGACGAAGGGTTTTCAAGGGCAAGTAGTGAACACATCCTGGCAACACCACACAGAACGTAAAATTATAGTGCTATTACATACTTGCCGCTGCTAGTGTGTGTGTGTGTGTGTGTGTGTGTGTGTGTGTGTGTGTGTGTGTTGTGTGTGTGTGTGTGTGTGTGTGTGTGTGTGTGTGTGTGTGTGTGTGTGTTTGCATGTTTATTCATATATGCATGTATGTATGTATACTAGTACACACCTACATACCTGGACTTGCCATGTACTAACAAATTAGAATATTTCAATTATAATTTCATGAGGCACCTTGGTGCAAAATGCTGATAACAGGTAAATAATAGATTAACCATTTACTATTCAAAGAATTTAGAATTAAATATGCAATGAGTTTATATTTATTCAGTGACTTTTCCCAAAATTCTGTATCAATGACTAATTGATATGCATTAGCTGTGAGTTCAAAAATCTCATTTTTTTCTGGAATGATTATGTAAATATTGTCAGAAGGGGAATATTAATGGTTTTGTAAACTCAGTCGAGTTGTCACATCAAAATACGTATTAATGTGAATGATTACGTAAATAGAGATTCAAACATATGTGTTTATTTGTCCAAATGTGGGCATGTAAGTATATTTCTTCCTAGTTGGATATAAACTTTAAAATACCATTAATATTATTATGATTATTGAATTATCAATGCGGTTTGGTATAAGTAACTTAACATTGATAAGATTGAATTATACATCTTGTATTCTGTACAAATAATCTTGGTATTTGCTGTAGTATTGTCTTCAGCAGATTCATCACTATATACTCTTTTTATGTATCCTTTTCCCAACCCTTTCCCTTAACACAAGTATATATCAGCGAACTTTACATCATTGTTAATTCACTTTCTTTTTCACGCAGATAAATAGATTTCTTTCCTTGAATCAAATTCTTACACATGCCATCTGAAACACCCAATTTAACTTACCCCTTTTCTCCTCAAAAGACAAAATACAACCGAAGTTTATTTAGAAAAGACTGGATCTTAAAACCCAAATATGTCTGCAAACCCAGTTGGAGTTTATATCCCAAAAAAGACTGGGAATTTTTCTTGGCCTTCGAGAACGAGCTGTTATCCAGTTAGCCTGAACATCTCTCCTGGCAATCAAAAGGGAGGGAGGGGTCCACGGTAGGAGGGAAGGAGTAGGGAGGGAGGGGTACACGGGAGGAGGAAGGGAGTAGGAGGGGTACCCGGGAGGAGGGAAGGGAGGGGTTACCCGGAGGAGGGAAGGGAGGGAGGGGTTACCCGGGAGGAGGGAAGGGAGTAGGGAGGGAGGGGTACACGGGAGGAGGGAAGGGAGTAGGGAGGGAGGGGTACTTGGGAGGGGGGAAGGGAGTAGGGAGGGAGGGTACCCGGGAGGAGGGGAAGGGAGTAGGGAGGGAGGGGGTTACCCGGGAGGAGGGAAGAGAGAA
>NW_020872859.1:177765-180265 GCF_003789085.1 Penaeus vannamei
TTTACTTAATAAACTCTATTATTTATTATTATTATTATTATTATTTATTATTATATATATTTATATATATTATATTTTATATATATGTAATATATATATAATATATATTATATATTAATATTATATATAATATATATATATATATATATATATATATATATATATTTATATATATTATATTATATATTATATATATTATATATATTATATATATATATATATATTTATTTATATGTATACAAGTATATATACATACACACACACACACACACATATGTGTATGTGTCTGTATATATGTGTGTACTTGTGTTATCTCTTATCAACCATGCCCAGCTCATGCGTCTTTACATTCCTATCTCTTTCCTCTTATTTTCTTTCTCCAACTTTCTCCCGCTCTCTTCTCTCTGTTTCGTCCTCTTAGGCGGCGCTATCTCCTGCTGTCTCTTTGATGTCATAGGTGACTCGTTCCTGATTCCTCGGTAATCCAGGGGCGCTTCTGCGGATTCCTTGATCGAATATCCTAGACGATGAAGCCAGCGCAGGAATCACCTTTTATTGGCGGGAGGAGTCAGGGGCTTTAAGTGCTTCTTGTTGCTTTGTTATATATATTTAGGTGTGTGTGTGTGTGTTGTGTTGTGTGTGTTGTGTGGTGTGTGTGTGAACTATATATATATTATATATATATATATATATATATATAATATATATTATATATATATATATATATATATATATATATATATTACATAATATAATTATAATATATATATATATATTATATTATACATATATATATACATATATATATACTATAACATATATATACATATATATATATATATATATAATATTATATATATATATATATATATATATATATATACATATATGTATACATATGTAATATATGTACACACATTATATTTATATATATATATATATATATATATATAATTATATATATATATTATTATTATATATATATATATATATATATATATATATATATATATATATATATATATATTATATTACACACATATATTATATATATATATATATATATATATTATATATATATTGTATATATATATATATATATATATATATTATATATAATATATATATATATATATATTATATATATATATGGGTGCTTCATGCACAGGGTGATGTAAAGCAATGGTTGGTAAAACTTAACTGCCACTGCTGGCTAGCCTGGTGCGAAAAAGGGAGCAGATCTGCATAAAACTACCGTGCCAGTTCATAGCATCTCCTTCATCGAGATTTTTGCAGTGCTTCCTCATGGCCACCTGTGGGAAACTGGGCACTTGCGGTCCCAGGCTAAACTGTGGGGGATCTCAGAGCAGCAAGAGGGTCCAGAGCTACTGACAAGCCCTGGCTCTGTACCAGCTACTGCCCCTTAACCCTCTGGGTCTAATGGGAGGCTTGGGGGAGGTGGGCCTCTCCAGTCCATCTCTTCCCTGACAAAAACAAGTCGGCAGAGCAAAGTATTAATCTGAATGCTGGGAAAAGGGGAACAGCCCCTCCCACTCAGCAAGTGAGGCGGGCTGTGGGTCCCGTGGGGAGGGCGAATGCTGGGTCTCAGGATGGGAACATGAGTTACTCGTCCCGCATGCGTTCTGGCAGCCACCACCTCAATATGAGGCCTGTGATATAAAGCCCTTGGGAACTCTACAGGCAGACATTGGGCCCCACAGCCTGCCATCCCTTTTTATATGGGGCAACATCGGCGGGGCTGGCTGAGATGGCATCTGCCTGAAGTAACTGCTTGAAGTTTAACCTCATGATTTTGTGGGCCTGTTAGGAGTACCTGTTCAGTTGTTACGTGCTTGCAGCTAAGACTTTGAACTCACAGAGAGCTTTGCATACCTTGGTAGTGCAGTATATGTCTCTGGGCTGTCAGACCAGAGAGTCAGTAGACGGGTATAAGGAGCCATGAACTAAGTCAACAAGGGTATTTGGAGGTGCCGGTACCTATTTAGAAGGACCAAGGCCCGTCCTTTTAAAAGCTTTCGCCAGTGCTGGCGAAAGGTTTCGCCGAACGATCGGGAATTTCGTACCATTAAAAGCATGAGAAGTGTTCGTCAGGCGAACTTTCACCTAGGCTGGCGAACGATCGTATTGGAACAGCCTGGCGAAACAAAGTCGCGAGAGCCCTTCCTTTCCCGTGTTTGAATACCATTTTCTTGCTTTCAAATTATAAATTAGTTGCATACTTGTGTATATGATGTAGGAATTACATTGTAATTCTAAAATATCTTAAAATCATAATTCATTATGAAATAACATATAAAACGTGTTTTTTTCAAGACCTTTAATGTTCCAGTCGAGAGCTCAAGACATCAGGAGTATCCCCCCCCCCAGCCCCGAAATGACTTATTTAGATTTAGGTTGTTATTTTGGTTGTAGGGTAATTTTTCTTTCACAAATGTTACCAAAGTGTTTTGATGTGGCATGTTACATGTATATGTATCAT
>NW_020872859.1:187765-192765 GCF_003789085.1 Penaeus vannamei
CTTTCTTTTTTCCTTTCTTTTACTGACGAAGATAGACAAGTGTCAGCGAGTATGATAGATGATAGATATGAAGCGAATTTAATCATTAAGTTTACTGGCGAATCTTTTTTTTTTTTTTCTTTTTTTTCACCGAACATCGTATGTTTGGAAAAAAAATGTTGAATACGTAGGATGAAGAAATTTAAGGCGGAATACTGTAATTTGAAGATTATGAATGAAAAAGCCAAGTGGTAGTTCACGGTAGCGTAACTAATATTAAGAATTCAGTTGATATCAAAATAACGATGTTTATTATGGAAACACACAGTCCCGATTCCTTAAGCTCACATCGTCTTAAAGAAGACCATCCTGCGTTTCCAATCCCTGGGCTTCCCGTCTCTGTTTCCAATCCCTGTGTTTTCAATGCTTATGCTTCCAATCTCTGTAATTCCAATCCCTGTGCTTCTAATCCCAGTTGATTTCAATCCCTATGCTTCCAATCCCTGTGCCTCCAATCCCTTCACTTCCAATCTCTGTGCTTCCAATCCCTATGCTCCAATCTGTGATTCTCCAAACTCTGTGATTCATCCCTGTGTGTTTCCAATCCCTGTTTCCAATCCCTGTTCAATCCCTTTGTTCCGGTATTTCCAATCCCTGTTTTTCCAATACCTTCGCTTCCAATGCCTATGCTTCCAATCCCTATGATTTCAATCCCTGTCTTTTCCAATACTCGCTTCCAATCCCTGCGTTTCCAATCCTGCATATAACCAGATTATTTTACCATGATCAGTTGTTTACCCAAATTTAATGAATGACATGCCAAATGAACAGAGAAAGTCCGTTTTCTGTCGTGAATTGTTAACTAAAGTTTTCTACCACAAAACTTTTCCTTTCCAACTGCACTTTGATTATGAAACGTTACATTGTACGGGAATATCATAAAACTTCATTAAAAAAATCTATAAGAAATACACAAATGGCATACAATTAACAGTAAGAGAAATCGTAATTCATTAGGCTTTGCACAGGCCTACACACAGAGAAACAAGCACATAAACACACAAGAAGTAACGTATACAAAAAATCAAAATGATAAAAAGGACACAAAAAAAGACAAAAACGTGACGTATTAAGTCAGCACTAAGAGTTTCTCATCAGACGTAGTAATCTGTTTATTTTTATTACAATGTTTGTTGAGGATCCCATTAGGTGCGTATGCGTCTTTTGTGTGTATGTGTTTTTGTGCTGTGTGTGTGTGTGTGTGTGTGTGTGTGTGTGTGTGTGTGTGTGTGTGTATGTATATATATATATATATATATATATATATATATATATATATATTATATATATATATATATATATATATATATAATATATATATATATATGTATATATATATATATATATATATATATATATATATATATATATATATATATATATATATATATATATATATATATATATATATATATATATATATATATATATATATATAATATATATATATATATATATATATATATATATATATATATATTATATATATATATATATTATATATATATATATATATATATATATATATATATATATATATATATATATATATATATTATATATATATATATATATATATATATATATATATATATATATATATATATATATACATATATACATATATATATATATATATATACATATATATACATATATATATATATATATATATATATATATATATATATAATATATATATATATATATATATATATATATATATATATATATATACATATATATATATATATATATATATATATATAATATCAATATATATATATTATATATATATATATATATATATATATATATACATATATATATATATATATATATATATATATATATATATATATATATATATATGCAATATCATACATATATTATATATATATATATATATATATATATATATCTATATATATATATATATATATATATATATATACATATATATATATATATATATATATATATATATATATATATATAATACCAGTTGAGTGCACACGCCACATACACACAAACACAAACACACAGCGCACATACACACACACACACACACACATACATATATATATATATATATATATATATATATATATATATATATATATATATATATATATATATATATATATATATTATATATATATATATATATATATATATATATATATATATAATATATATATATATATATATATATATATATATATATATATATATATATATATATGTCTGTGTGTATATCGCTCCCCTCTTTTAGTCCTTTTAAACAAACTTTGCTTTCCCCTCCTAATCCAGTGGCCCGTATTGTACTCAGTTTTTCACAGTTGAATTTATCTTCATTTCCATACACATAGACCAAATATTTTCGCAGTTTCAGGAGTGTTGTGTATTTCCGCCTCTCAGTTTCCCGACAAATAACAGTTCACATAAACCTGTCACTCTCCATTCCATGCCAGTCGCGTCCGTATACTAAAAAGTCCTCAGTCTTTGGTTCCAGCCATTCGTGTCCGTTCGTAGAAGCTGTCATTCACCAGTTCCCGGCGGTCGCGTCTGTTCGAAGTTGTCAGGCTTTAGTTCCAGACAGTTGCGTCTGTTCGAAGAAGCTGTCACTCTCCTTCTTGCTTCCCAGCCTGAAGAATCCTCCCGATGGACGGTGAATATTACAAACGCTGTAACAACTTTCCCCTGGGGGAGCTCAACACCAACGGGGATTTGTGGTTTACCGGTCTGAGGGAAGTGAAGAGAGAGCAGTAGTCGGCGCGCAGCTGGCCTTCATTCTGGGAGCATTTACCTTGTGTTCGTTGAGTTGAACATCTGATGTATTTCTTTGGTAGTCATATCGTCATTTTTTTCTTTGTATTCGATAATGATTCAAGCGTTTTAAAGATTGTAAATATCGTTTCGATTATTTATAACGTAATGATGAAAAAGAAATACGTATGGTTGACAATATTTATTCGATCTGCCCTGTTAATCGTATTGCCATGGATTGAATTTCACAATCATTTTCCATTCATATTATCGCACACAGAACTTAGTCTTTTCAAGTGTATCTGATTCTTATCTATCGGATTATTTTTTCCCCTCTTGATCCATCGCTAAACCTTTTTAGTGAAACCATCAAATGCGAGTTGTCAAGCACTCTTTTTATATCATTGAAAAGAGTAGCTGCAGTGATCTACCTTTTCTAGAAAGAGAGGGAAAAATGAAAATAGCTATATAACTCCGTTCGGATGTATCATACTTTTTTCATTATATGAGTTACACAATCAAGTAGCTTTTGCTCGTCTAAATCTCGAAAATCGGATGATTCTGAGTACTCTATTGTTCCTCTCTAACATTTCCTTTCTTCAAACAACTATTTTTTATTCTGACTTTCTCCTCCAGAAACACTCATCATCTGAAACACTGAAATGAAGACGCACAAAGAGCTGAGTTTAAAAAGCCATCTCTCGCTTTTTCACCTGCGTATTTATGAATCCATATCAGCTTGCTCAAGTTACACAACTTCCCACGAACCCGTCTTTTGGAGGAGCTCTTCAGTCTGCGCTCCGGAAGAGGCGGTCGTCGCGGGGAAGACTCGCTGAATAAGCACGGGAAATAATACCCTTGGGAGGTGTACTCGTGGCCACTTTTCCTTGCATAAATATTGCTGCGTCGTGTTTTTTGTCTGGTTTAGACTTGCAGGATTACTTCCAGAACCTGTTACTTTCTAGCTCTCGGTACTTAGACGGCATTCGCACTCAGGTCTTTTGTTTATTCGTATTCACGTCTTTCGCTTTTCTGACGAACCGCATCGCATTCTTCGCCAGATTCTCCATTGTACTGCCTTATTACATACCACTCAAAAGTATTCACGGTTCTAAAGCTTCCCATAACATTCACACTCAAGCTTTTAACAGTTTAAATCCTGCCTAATTTTAGAGTAACTTCTTTGTATTCACGGCTCTAAAGCTTCCCATAACATTCACACTCAAGCTTTTAACAGTTTAAATCCTGCCTAATTCTATCCATATCACAAAGGATTCACACTTAAACCCCCACATTTCCCGTTCTAAACGCCATTCACAATCACATCTTCCACGCTTATGACTACCCACTCGGCACTCGAACTCGCAGATTGGTATTCCGTACCCAAAAATCCAACAGAACATGTAGCCCCTTCATCCCACCTGATCTTCCATCCAGTCTGATCTCTATTCCTTCCTTCGTTTCTTATGAATCTCTCCCCCTGTCTTTAGGACGAATCTTGCCTCTGTTGAGTTCCTGAAAGATGCGTAGAGAGGGTCCTTCTGAAACTCGAGCGCGGTGGAGCACTTTGCCATCCATTCCCTTTGATTCGCCACAATAACTGCTTTGGGATTCATCTGGAAGGATTTCGATCCGGTGTCAGCTTCAGATCGTTGGGTTGCCATGGGAACAGCGCGGTCCAGAGCCATTTTGTTGTTTTGTTGTGAAATGTTGTTGATGATGTTGATGTTTATGTTGATGTTGATGATGATCAACTGAGAGAGAGAGACGGTGATGTCAGAAGGAATGTGAGCGAGAGAGAGAGAGAGAGAGAGAGAGAGAGAGAGAGAGAGAGAGAGAGAGAGAGAGAGAGAGAGAGAGAGAGAGAGAGAGAGAGAGAGAGAGAGAGAGAGAGAGAGAGAGAGAGAGAGGGAAAGAGAGAGAGAAGAGAGAGAGAGAGAGAGGTCAGAAGGAAAGAGAGAGGGGGGTCAAAAGGAGAGAGAGCAAGAGAAAGAGAGCGAAAGAATGATATTGTATCAGAAAAATCGTTGCTTTTTTAAGCCTTTCGAAAAAGTTTTATTGTTCAGAGATTTTTTGTTTTGTTTTTGTTTTTTGTTTTGTATTTTTTCGATTTCCTTTTTGGTATGTGATTTTTTTCTTACCATCGTTTTAATTTTATTGTTATATTGTTTATTGATTCATGTTTTTTATGT
>NW_020872859.1:212765-220265 GCF_003789085.1 Penaeus vannamei
GATAGTAAAAAAATAACAAATAGCAACAGCATCAGCCAATATAAGCAATAATAACAATAATAATAACACAGTATGATAATAATAATGATAATAATAATAATGATATAATGATAATGATAATGATAATAATAATAATAATAATAATAATAATAATTAATAATAATAATAATAATAATAATAATAATAATAATAATAATAATGGCATTAATAACAGTAATAGTAGTAAAGCTAGTTACTATCCTTAGGTCACAAACAAGAGCAAGTATGACTTACGATTAGCAACAACAATAACCCATTACAAATTGCCTTACTCATCATAATCAGCGTCACACTAAAAGCCCTCCTCCTTTGGGTTCCCGGATGTGCAGTTCGAGTCTAAAAGGAATCACGCATTTATCTTTCCTTTGATTTGAGCTTCTGTGCGCTTGGAACTATTTATCAGCACACACACACACAAGCATTTATATATACATACATGCATACATATATATATATATATATATATATATATATATATATATATATATATATAATTATATATATGTATATATAGTATACTATATATAGGTTAGTATATATATATATATACTATATATATATTATATATATATGTATATATAAATACACGATAAATATATACATTAATATATAAATAAAATAAATATATAGACTTATATATAATATATACACAATATATATTTATATTATGTTATATATAATGATATGTATATATATATATATGTATGTATATATATATATATATATATATTAACTAATAAGTATAATATATATATATTATATTATATATATATATATACTATACTGGCTTGATATGTAGTCTTATTATTATAATAGTATACATATATTATATATTATGTTTATATATTATAATATAGTATATATATATACAGTATATATATTTATATATATGTGTGTGTGAGTTGCTGTGTGTGTGTGTGTGTGTGTTGTGCGCATTTGTAAATCGCCGCCCTTGTGTGTGGCCGTGTGTGTATGTATGTATGTGTGCTTGGCGTTATGCTGTGGTGTGTGTGTGTGTGTGTGTGTCGTCGTGTGTGGTTGTGTGTATTGTGTGTGTGTGTGTGTGTGTGTGTGTGTTGTGTGTGTGTGTGTGTGGTGTGTGGTGTGTGTGTGTGTGTGTGTGTATGCACACATACAAGATATATATTTGTCTGTTCTTTTCCTCTTCCTCTTAGAACAGTGAACGAATTGGGTGAAGCGCTAATCAACACCATCCTCCGAACGAAAGCCATCCGCGTAACATACACAACATTCTCTCCTATTAGGGTTGTGTCAAGGAACACTGATGTCTCNGGAGGAGATAAGGTGTGAGATGAGAGAGGAGGAGAGAGAGAGAGAGAGAGAGAAGAGAGAGAGATAGAAGAGAGAGAGAAGAGAGAGAGAGACGAGAGAGGAGAGAGAGAGAGGAGAGAGAGGAGAGAGAGAGGAGAGAGAGAGAGAGAGAGGAGAGAGAGAGGAGAGAGAGAGAGAGAGAGAGAGAGAGAGAGAGAGAGAGAGAGAGGGGGGGGTAAGAAAAAAACAAGAAAGAGAAAGGAAGAAAAAAAGAAAGAGGGATAAAGAAAACAAGGAGAGAAACAGAAAAAGTGGAAGACAAAGAAGAAAAATAATCAGAGACAGCGATTTCGAACTGAGAGCTTTCCCCACAAATCAGTCTTTTTATGCGACTCACTCTCGAAATGCGAAGAAATGTTCAAAATTTAACGTTCAAAGACACGCACATTTATTTATTCTTTAATTGTATTTGTATTTCCTTTTTTTAACTCTACCTTTTATTTTCTCTTCCCTGAAACCTGACACTTTTATCCTCCACTTTCAAAAAAAAAAAAAAAAAAAAAAAAAAAAACAATCCATGAGACACGCTCTTTCATGGAAATTTTTTTCTCCCTCTTGTCTCTCTTCCCGCGCCTCACCGAGCGAGGGTCTATAGGGTTGCTGTGACCGCGAGTGCTTGGGAACCGGAGATGGAAGGTGGGGGGGGGGGTAAGGGAGAGGGTGACGGTCTGAGAGCAGATGGAGGGGTTGGGGATGGAGGGGTAGGGGGGGGCGAAAGGGGGATTTGAAGAAGATAGAGAGGTTCATGGTGTGTGTGTGTTGTGGGGGGGGGGTTGAGAGAGGGTGGGGAAGGAAAAGGGGCGGAGTGAGGAGGGGTAATTTTTAAGAATAATTAGCGTAGGATGTTAATTCAAAAGCGTTATTCTTCATTCTCTTGTCTTTCTCATTTAATGCCTCGTCCTGTCTTCTTGCTAATTAGCGAAGAACTCTCGATTTTTGTATAATTAAGGAATTAAATCCATAACCCATCTTATCAATGCTTCTTTCTACAGGGTATAAAAGCCTTCGATTTAAAATAACGGGTATTATTTTAATTATTATAATAAAAAAAAAAAAAATCAATAGATTTCATCGTAAGTATAAAACTTTGCGACTCGTTCTATTTTCCTCCTCTTAACTCTATCATAAGAACATTTCTTACTCTCATTCTCCCCCGCTTCCAGGGTTAAAGAAATTAATGTACGTACAATTATGTACTGCAACGGAATCACTGTAAAAAATAAAAAAAACGTATTTCTCTCTCTCTCTCTCTCTCTTCTCTCTCTCTCTCTCTCTCTCTCTCTCTCTTCTCTCCTCTCTCTCTCTCTATATATTAATAATTATATATATTATATTATATATATATATATATATATATATATATTTACATATATTATATATATTTACATATATATATGTATTTGATATATCTATTTACTTATTTACACACACACACACACACACACACACCACACACAATATATATGTATATAGATATAGACAGATAGATATATAGATAGATATAAATAGAAATAGATAGATTAAAAGATATTATTTATAAATCTTCTATCTATCTTCCTATCTATCGTATTCTATCTAATATATAAATATATATGTTGTATGTGTGTGTGTGTTAGTGTGTGTGTGTGGATTAGATTGTATGTTTGTGTGGTGTGTGTGTGTGTTGTGGTGTTTGAGTATGTATTTATATAATATGTTCATTATTCATACGCACCTTCACGTTAAAGTCGTAGTGCCGAGACCGACGGACAGCAGAAAGACAAGACAGAGAGGAGACCGAAGCACAAGACCGACAGACACAAACAGAATAAACAAAAGGTGCGACAAAACATGTTACTTGGCGCTCTTAAATCTACAATCTCTTCTAATGGTTCTCTGAACAAACGCGAAATAGGCCAGCTCGTAGCTTTACTCGCACGATTTCCGTCAGATTCCTGAGTCTCATATATTACGAAACCGGTCCAACGTTCTCCGGAGGCACTTTGGTCAGTGCATTTGACCTCTCTGTGCGTTCGAAACTAGTGCTGGTAGTCTTACGATCGGGGTGTGGGATAGTGGTGCCTACTAATGTACGATGCGGATGTGGGAATGCACACTGGGCATTTGAAACATAAGTAATCTCGACGTCTAACTAGAATTAAATTTGTGACACCGGCAGCTCGGTTAGGTTAACTAATCCAGTAACAAAACAGGGCATCGACCAAATCTTTTGTTCATTAAGAAGCAAGCATCCTCTAAACATCTCGGTGGCGCCAGACGTTCGGGATGCCGCTCGGAGGGTTCATCCTTGACGTGGGAGCTGCAATCCAGGGTCACTGCAGCATCACCAGCTGTCTCAGTGGACACATAGAGGACAAATTCTCAAAAACAGTATATTGCTCCGCGCTCGGTGATCGGAACGGTCGCCTGGACCGCCCACACCGCGGGACCCGTATGTGATAAATGTGGTGGCACCTGTCTCTATGCGTGGTTATATTTACTCATCTATAACTAAGATACGTTGAAAGAGAAAGAGAGGAGAGAGCTTCGATCTGTTGGAATAATAAACGATTATATAAAGAAGATCGACAGATGAATGTTCCGGTAAGAGGGAGGGATACATATCCAAGAAAGAGATAGTGTTCCCCACAGTTTTCCCAAACCATTTTAAGTTATAAACAATGAGTTTATATGCCTTATGGTAATATCTAACTAGTATATTTTATATATATTTATATATATTGTGTGTGGTGTATGCCTGCTAATCTTCTCGTAGACTTCTTAAGAATTTTTGTCGGTTTTTAAACATCGTTATATCAATTCTTACTATTATAACTCAAACAAATGCATGATGGAAACAATGAAAGAGAACTAACCTACTTTCTATATTATATTTCTTTCACTTTCTCTTCATACAATATCGAAATTCTTGGCTACATACACAGGCATACAAAATTATTGTATATACTACGTACTTATAATCTATCTTGGTCCCATTATATACTTATGTTATGATATATTACTAGTAGCTGGTGATGGTTCATTCAACTTTATCCGAGAAATTGCAACTTTTGTATTTGTACTCTTTGTGTTACATTAGGAATTTAGTCGAAGTTGTTAATAACTGTTTTAGCCAAGTGGAACACAGACACACATGCACAATTACACACATAATATACATACATACATTTGTATATGTGTATACGTATGTATGTGTGTACATCTACCTATACATCTCCCTATCTATGTGTCTATACTCTCCCTCTCTCTGTCTCTCTCTCTCTCTCTCTCTACGTCTCTCTCCTCCTCTCTCTCTCTCTCTCCTCTCTCTCTCTCTCTCTCTCTCTCTCTCTCTCTCTCAGTCTCTCTCTTCTCTCTCTCTCTCATCTCTCCTCTCTCTTCTCTCTCTCTCTCTCTCTCTCTCTTCTCTCTCTCGCTCTTTGGAGTCTCTGTTTGCACGCTCACACACATAAATAGATAGATAGATGGATATATGTGTACACTGCAAGAGAGAGAGAGAGAGAGAGAGAGAGACGAGAGAGAGAGAGAGAGAGAGAGAGAGAGAGAGAGAGAGAGAGAGAGAGAGAGAGAGAGAGAGAAAGAAAGAAGAGAGAGAGAGAGGAGAGAGAGAATGAAGAGGAGAAGAATGAGAGGAGAGAAGAGAATAAGAGAGAAAGAATAAAGAGAAAGAATGAGAGAGAGGAGAGAGAGAGAGAGAGAGAGAGGAAAGAGAAATGAGAGAAAATGAGAGAGAGAAATGAGAGAGAGAGAGAGAGAGAAAGAGAGAGAGAGAGAGAGAAGAGAGAGAGAGAGAGAGAGAGAGGAGAGAGAGAGAGAGAGAGAGAGGAGAGAGAGAGGAGAGAGAGAGAAGAGAGAGGAGAGAGAGAGAGAGAGAGAGAGAGAGAGAGAAGAGAGAGAGGAGAGAGAGAGAGAGAGAGAGAGGAGAGAGAGAGGAAGAGCAAGAGAGAGAGAGAGAGAGAGAGACAGAGAGAGAGAGAGAGAGAGACGAGAGGAGAGAGAGAGAGGAGGAGACGAGAGAGCAGGAGAGAGAGAGTGAGGCCACCCAGACCAGAGGAGACCACCCCCTCGCCCAACCGACGACCCGCCCCGCAAGAAAACTACCACCCTCTCCGCCCCACGCAGGCCACAGCCCACGCAAGCCTCCCCGCGCACGCACGCACGCACCGCACCACGAACCACTCCCCACACGCACGAGACACCAGGAACCGCACAGAACACGCCACATGCTACGCCCTACTCCCGCCCAGCGCCACGCGCCCCCACCGCCACCCGCCCCAGAGAGAGAGCCCCACGCCGCCCAAGCAAGCAAGCACGCGCCACCCGCACCCCGACCCGAGACCGCACGACGCCCACCAGACAGAGGAGAGAGACGCACCCGCAGACCCGACACCCACGCCCCCCCAGGCCCCCCCCCCCCCCCCCCCCCCCCCCCCCCGCCCCCCCCCCCCCGCAGCCCCACTTCCCCCCCCCCAGCCCCCCCGCCCCCCCCCACCCCCCCCGAGCCCCCCCCTCCCGAGAGAGACCCGGACAGAACAGGATAATCACCCCCAACCCCACCTACATCACCGCCCGCCCCCCCACCCACGCCCACCGACAACAGCAAGAAGCTCTTCACGACCCCAACAAAGCACAAAAATAGGAAAGGAAAACATCATTCTCAGCCTTATAGTCAATTCTCCAACCAGTACCTTTTCATGTGCACATTCACAACCCAAAAGCTCCTTGATCTCCTCCCACCCTCCCCCGCGCACACTTCACTCGAATTGAACCCACCCCCACCCCACCCACACCCCCCGCACACACCCCTACCCCCCCTCTTTTAATGACGCCCGCTCTCGCCCGGAAGACGCCGACCTCAACCACCCACTCCTCTTCTCTCTCTATCCTCTATTCCTACCTTTTACACCACCCCCTACACCCACACCACCCCCTCCCCCGCACCCACCCCACCCCGTTGGCCGAAATAGGGACTGCGAAAGACGACGTTCGAACGAACGTCCCACCTAGCACCCACCCCACACCCCCCCTGCGATCCCCCGCCCCGAAAGGACCCCCCGCATGCGGCAATCAACCCTCTCCCTCCGCGGATATAGCGACATTATCAATCGATGACATCAGAGATCTGAATGAAGGGAGCAGAGAAACCAGAGAGAATCATAAAAATGAGAAAAAAAGCGGGTGGAAGCAAGAAGAAAGAAAAGAAAGTGATATTCATCCAGGTAGAGATGAATAGTAGAGAAAGAAAAGGGAAAAAAGGAAAGATAAAGAAAAAGGATACAGAACGAAAAAGAGGGAAGCCAAGAGAGAAAAAGGTAAAGACAGAAAGAAAGAAAAGTAAGAAAAAACAAGGAAAAGAAAGAGGTAGTAGATAAAGTACAAAAGAAAAAAATAATGAAAGACAAGAAAGAAGAAGGAAAAAAAGAAGAAGAAGAAAAAAAACATCTTCGCATGCTTTCTTTACTTATATTCGATCTCTTTCTGTGCGTGTTCACCTTCGGCCTTTCGGCTGCGAGGCTGTCCCGTTTTTGAATATTTGAACATGCTAAGGGAAGGCGCACATAAGCAAGCATGCACATACATGTACAAAACACACACACATATGTATATATTACACATTATATATTATATATATAATATATATATATATATATATATATATATATATATATATATATATATATAAATATACACATATATACATATATATATATGAAAGATGGAATAATGCACTACCGCATTTTTATCATGAATATTTGATCGAATCCCGATTGGAGAGGTTAAAAATATTCATGATAGAAATGCGGTAGTGCATTATTCCATCTTCCAAAGAATGTTCTTATGTATGAGTAGGTAGGTAATGTCTATGGACGCTAGTTAGCGCCTAGTTGCACATTCCTTTTAAGTGGGTCGTGTAGGAGTGGTCTAGGGCGGCCGTCTTGCATTCACGTGCAACGGCGGCGAGGGATCGAATCCCGATTGGGAGGTTATAAATATACACACACACACACACACACACACACACACACACATATTATATATATAATATATATATATATATTATATATATATATATTATATATATACATAAATACAATATACATATATACATATATTACATATATACATATA
>NW_020872859.1:225265-227765 GCF_003789085.1 Penaeus vannamei
CATGAATGAACTATGGTTTCACAGATCTGTTGATAATTCTTACAATAGTCGAGAAAATGATACGGTTTATATTATGACGACATTCTACTCTCTCTCTCTCTTTCTCTAAAAAGACTCGTGGAATGAACACATATATAATCCATAATGAAAGCCTGTTGGAAATTCATGTCGACGAAACAGTCACTCAAGTGAGCTGCGCTGACAGCATGTCGGAGTTGGATGTAAAGAGATATGCTTTCTGTGTAAGCACCATGTGGAAATAGAGCGAGAGAGAGAGAGAGAAAAAAAAAACACACCAAAAAACACGTGGGCGCTGCATGTGTCTATATATGAAAACACACACATATAGAACAGGAAAAAAAAAACAGATATATAGGTAGAGAGAAGAAAGAGATAAGTAGATAAATAGACAGACAGATAGACAGACAGACAGATAGATAGATAGATAGATAGAGAGAGAGAGCATTACATGCCAGAAAAAACAACGAGGCAAACAGACAGACATCCAAAGACAGTTGAACAGGCAGACAAACAGACGGACAGACAGAGACAGATAGACGAATATACAAACAGACTGACAAACGGGCAGACAGAAAATTGTGTGACCAAAGTTGCAAATCCAAAGGGGAGAAGACAGAACATGAAAAGAAAAGGAACAGTAATATTTGAACCTAGTTTGTCCTATTTTTTTCGCTAGTGTGACATTACAAAAGGGAAAAGAAGAAGAAGAAAAAGAAAACAGAACATAAAATAATCAGAAAAGAAAAAGAGAACAAAAGAAGGAAAATAGCGAAAAAGGAAAGAAAATGAGAATGAAAGGAATAAGAACAAGAAGGTAAAACGAACCACAAAAATAAAGAGAAAAAGTGGAAGGAAAAGAAGAAATGGAAGAAAGAAAAAAAGGATTTCTAAACACTCCTATCCACCAACGTTAACTTCGCTCCCGCTTCAGGCACCGTCAACACCCGAAGGACAATTTTCTTTCGCCGAGACAAGGATCTGCGTTAATAAGAGAGAGAGAAAAGAAGAGAGAGAGAAAATGAGAGAGAGAGAGATTATTATCATTATTATTATTATCATAATGTTTATCATTATTGTCTTTGTGGTTATCACTATCATTATCATTATAACCAATATCGTTATTATTATGATCATTATTATCATTACTATCCTCCTTCTCCTCCTCCTAATCATAATTACTATCATTATTGATATGATAATTATTATTAACACCATCATCATTATTACTATCATTATACCTATCATCATCATTACCATTACTATCATTATTACTATCATCATCACCATCATCATTATTATTATCATTACTACTACCACAATCATTATCATTATCATAAGCATTGATTAATCAACTAACTTTTCTATTATCATTATCATTGTTATTATTGCTATCGTTATCATCATCAATATCAATACTGTTACTGATACTGATACTAGTAGCAGTAGTAAAGGTAGATGTAATTCTAGTGTCATTATGATTATCCATTTTATTAACATCTATTTAGTTACCATCAAAATTATTGAAAGCAGAATATTCATACTTATATTTTCTTATATGACAATATAGATTAATAATTCTTAATATAGGCAAAGAATTCCCAGCGCTCAGACCAATACATAGGATGGCCTTCAACAAGAAAGAAGTGGCGCAAGTCTTGAGATAATCGCTGACGTTTTTAGTATTACGCGGTCCAACGAATATGGATAGGAGGGAGGGAGGGAGAGAGAGAGAGAGAGAGAGAGAGAGAGAGAGAGAGAGAGAGAGAGAGAGAGAGAGAGAGAGAGAGAGAGAGAGAGAGAAAGAGAGAAAAGAGAGAGAGAGAGAGAGAGAGAGGAGAGAGAGAGAGAGAGAGAGAGAGAGAGAGAGAGAGAGAGAGAGAGAAGAGAGAGAGAAGAGGAGAAAGAGGGGGGGAGAGAGAAGGGAAAGAGATAGAGAGGGGAGAGAGAGAGAGAGAGAGAGAGAGAGAGAGAGAGAGAGAGAAATAGAGAGAGAGGGAGGGAGAGAGAGAGAGAGAGAGAATAGAGAGAGAGAGCCAAACTACTAACAGACAGAGAGACAGACACAGTGAGAGGCAAGTGGTTTGAGCTTTTACAAAACAAATCATGCAGCAGCTGTTGTGATGCGTGGCGCTCTTTAAATCAGCGACACCTAATTATTGTAATAATAACGTTAGAAATAATGATAATAATAATAATGATAATGATATTGATAATGATAATGATAATGATAATGATAATGATAATGATAATGATGATGATGATGATGATAATAGTGATAATCATAATGATAATAATAGTAATGATAATAAGAAAATAATAATAATGATGATAATAATGATAATAATAATAATTATGATAATGATGATGATAATGATGATAATAGTAATAATAATGATAAGAAGAAAGATAATCATAGGGATAATAATGATGATAATTATTATTATCATAATGATAATGATAATAATAGCAATATCAACTG
>NW_020872859.1:232578-250078 GCF_003789085.1 Penaeus vannamei
CCGTACGTGTTTGTGTGTGTAGGTGTGTGTTTTGCTCGTGTTTATGCGTAATGGTAGATAGTAGAATTGAGACATTTGAGGAGGGTATGTGGCAGGCACGAAGAGTGTCAACAGTATTACCTTTGCAACATGCTTTGCAATGACTATTTTGTGAGTTTTCTATTTTGCCTATGAATGTATATATATGTATGTATCTCCCTCCCCCCTCTCTCTATCTACACACACACACACACACTCAAACACACACACACACACACAACACACACACACACACACACACACACACACACAACACACACACACACACACACATACATACATACATACATACATACATACACATACATACATACATACAACACACACACCATAATACAACACACATACCCATGTGCATTAATACATATCCACAGACATTAATATATACACACGTGTTGTAAAGCCAAAATACGAACTAAGAAACCCTCTGAAACCAATCAACTCGATCCTCAAACCGAGTAAACAAACTCACTCAGCCATCCTCGCACTCCAGCACGACGCGAGAGGAACGACTCCTGCAGAAGGCGCCGCAGGAGAAGGTGGCCAGCGCGCCCCTCCTCCTCCTCCTCTTCCTCCTCTTCCTCCTTCGGCGTCTCACGGCCCGGCAGCGTCCCCGGCGAGGTCCTCCACCCCTTCCTCCTCCTCCTCCTCCTCCTTCTGTGTCACGCCTTCCTGCAACCTGCGAGTCCTTCCAACGTCGGATTTCAGTAGGTTTGGGCTTATAGGTCGGGCCTTGTGTGTGTGTGTGGGTGGGGTGTGTAGTGTGTGTGTGTGGTGTGTGTGTGTGTGTGTGTGTGTGTGTGTGTGTGTGTGTGTGGTGTGTGTGTGGTGTGTGTGTGTGTGTGTGTGTGTATGCATATGTATATATGTAAATAAAACATTTTAAACTGATACACTATCAAAACCTGCTTTACCTCCTCCAAACAAAACGCCCCCAGGGTAAAACCAACCCCAGTTATCGCTTCCCACTCTACCCTCCTCCCACTCCACCCTTCCTCCCACTATCCCCTTCCTTCCATCCCCCTCCCCCTCTACCTTCCTCCCTATCTTCCTCCCCTTTCCCCCTATCCCCTTCCTCCCCCATTATCCCTTCCTCCCCATTATCCCCTCCCTCCCCCTATCCCCTTCCTCCCCCATTATCCCCTTCCTCCCCACTACCCTTCCTCCCCCATTATCCTTCCCCCCTATCCCCTCCCCTATCCTTCCTCCCCACTATCCCCGTCCTTCTTCCCACTACCCCTTCCTCCCCAGTATCACCCTTCCTCCCCACCTAGCCCTTCCTCCCACTTCTTCCCCCCCTAGTCCCTTCATCCATCTATCCCTTCCTTCCACTATCCCCTTCCTCCCCACTATCCTTCCTCCCCACTATCCTCTATCCCCTTCCCCCCACTATCCTCTATCCCCTTTCTCCCTATCCCCATTCCTCCCCCACTATCCCCTTCCTCCCCCCCTATCTCCCCCTCCCCCTATCCATTCTCCCACATATCCCCTTCCTCCCCCTATCCCTTCCTCCAATCCCATCCTCCCCTTACTATCCCTTCCCCCCTCCCCTATCCCCTTCCTCCCTTCCTCCTCTACCTTCCTCCTCGCCCTTCAGAGTACGAGCTGTGCGTGCGCCGCGTGCTGTCCCTGGCGCTGCCCGGGGAGCCGCAGGGCCTGACGGAGGGGGACAGGGAGCTCTTCGTCCGCGGGAAGATCAACACCGATCTCGTGTCCATGACGAGGGCTCTGGGGGCGCTCCTCAGGTACTTGGATATGTGTTTGTTTGTTTACTTGTTCATGGATTTGTTTGTTTGTTTACTTGTTTATTTATTTGCTTGTTTGTTTGATTGTTTGTTCATTTACTTATTTATTTATTTGTTTTTATTCATTCACTTATTCATTTATTTGTTTTTATTCATCTACTTATTCATTTATTTGTTTTTATTCATTTACTTATTCATTTATTGTCATGTATTATTCATGTAATTATTCATTTATTTGTTGTTATTCAATCATTTATTTGATTTATATGTTTGTTTATTTGTTTGTACGTCATTTACTTATTCATTTATTTATTTGATTTATATGTTTGTTTATTTGTTTGTACGTCATTTACTTATTCATTTATTTATTTGTTCATTTATTTATTTTATTTGTATGTTTGTTTATTTGTTTATAGTATAAGTATAAGGTGGACTGTATAGCCAAGAACTAAAACTGTACCAAAATTGGAACACTTTCTTGCATTCCCTCGAACCACCCAAAGTATTAGGCATAAGAAGTGGGTGGACCGTGCACCCAAGAACCAGAATTGAACCAAAATTGGAACTCCCCAAGTATAACCTACAAAAACACTTTTTCATTCTCTCGAACTCCCCAAGTATTAACTAGAAAATACACCCCAAAACCAGAATTGAGCCAAAATTGGAACTCACCTAGTATAACCTATAGAAAGTACCCCCAAGAACCAGAATTGAACCAAAATAGTGGGACACTTTTATTCCCTCGAATTCCCCAAGTATAACCTATAGAAAGTACACCCAAGAACCAGAATTAAACCAAAATTGGAACTCACCGAGTATAACCTATAGAAAATACACCAAAGAACCAGAATTGTACCATAATTGGCACACATTTTTATTCCCCATTTTTTATTCCCTCGATCTCCCCATCCATTCCCCTTGGCAGGTTCCTGGACAAGCACGGGGCGGAGTTACTCGACGGAACCACACTCCTGGGCGGCACTCCTATCCTGGGCGTCCAGTATTACTGCATGTGAGTGTCTTAGGGTAGGAGGAATGATGGCTGGGAGGGAGGGAGGGAGGGAGGGAGAAAGATAGAGAGAGAGAGGGAGATAGATAGAGAGATAGATAGAGAGATAGATAGAGAGAAAGGGAGGGAGGGAGGGAGGGGGAGAAAGGTAGATATGTCGAGAGGAGTGAGAGAGAAGCGAGAAGAGGAGAGAGCGAGAGAGCGAGAGAGCGAGAGAGCGAGAGAGCGAGCGAGAGAGCGAGAGAGCGAGAGAGAGGCGAGAGAGCGAGAGAGAGAGAGAGAGCGAGGAGAGAGAGAGGCGAGAGAGCGAGGAGCGAGAGAGCGAGAGAGCGAGAGAGCGAGAGAGCGAGAGAGCGAGAGAGAGAGAGAGAGAGAGAGAGAGAGAGAGAGAGAGAGAGAGAGAGAGAGAGAGAGAGAGAGAGAGAGAGCGAGAGAGAGAGAGAGAGAAATTGCCGAACGGATGAATGGGTGAATGGATGGAGGGAGGGAGGGAGAAGAGAAGGACGGATACATAAATAGATTGCTTGATGGATGGATATTTTCGTCCCTATACATATATTTTTCGTTTTCCTGTCAATATCATCATCATTATCATTTTTCGCTCTCGCTCCCACAGGGACGAGTTGGCCCAGCTGGACGACGCGACGGTGGCGGCGCTGCAGCTCTTCTCCGAGGACCAGCACCCGTCGGCCTTCAAGAGCGGCAAGACCTCGAGTAGCAAGGAGGGCCTCAGCATCTACGCCCTCCTCAGCCGGACCGCCTCGCCCATGGCCGCCCACACGCTCAGGTGAGGGGTAGGTGGTGTGGGTGGCTCGAGGGATCTGGAGAAAAAATGTACAGTAATAAGGATAGTGATATTGATAACAATAATGATAATAATAATAATGATAAGAATAGTAATGATAAGGATAATGATAGTGATAAAAATGATAATAAGAATAGTAATGATAAGGATAATGATAGTGATAAATGATAATAATAATATTATTAATGATAATAACAATGATAATAGCAATAGTGATGAAGTTGATGATAATGCTATTAATAATAATAATGATAATAATAATGATCATAACAATAATAATAATTATTATAATAATTATGATAATAATAATAGTAATAGTAATGATAATAATAATAGTGATAAAAATAATGATAATATTATTACTAATGATAATAATAACAACACGTTACTTACTACCATATTCATCACCTGGGGAAAAAATCATAGAATAATAAGACAATCATATATATCTCCCAGGTACAAAACACCTGTATTCTTTCGCGGCATTGAGTCTATGCATACGTACGTTAATTAACTCCTTACCGATGACGCAAGACACCCCCTCCATCCGTAATCACTCCTCCTACCTCTTCGTCAGGAGGGTGTTGCTGCGGCCCGTGTTAGACGCTGAGGTACTGGAGGCCCGGTACGCCGCCGTCGAGTGGGGCGTGGACACGGCTAACATGGAGACGCTCAGACACCTTCACGCCTGTCTCAAGTCGATCAGAAATGTGCCGGTAATTGAGGGTGTCTTTGATGGGGTTGATAGGATAGGGTTAATGATTTTTTTTTTTTTTTTTTTTTTTTTTTTTTTTTTTTTTTTTTGACTGTGGGATTTTAATGCAATTCAGAATGGTTGTTTTTTTCTTTTCTTTTTTTTTAGTGTGAGATAGTATTCGTAACGGTAACGATGTTTTTTTATTATTATTATTATTGTGTGATTTGAAATTATTTAAAATACCTGGAGTATCTATCTTTTTAAATTGGATACGGTGTTCGCAGGGTTGATAATCTTTTTTGTTTTTTTATTGTGGAATTTTTAGGCAATTTAGAATAGCTGGTCTTTCGTCTTTTTTTTGCAATAGGATGTACAAGTCTAAGGATATTGATTTTCTGTGCGATTTTAAGCAACTCATAATAGCTGAAGACTCGATTTTTTGCAGTAGGATATAATATAGGATTAATGATGTGTTTTTATTGTGGTCTATTAAGCAATTTAGAATAGGTCTTTGCAGCGGGATATAGTATTCATAAGATTGAATAATGTTTTTTTTTGTCATGTAACGGCTCTTCAGTTTTCTTATGAATGCCAGACTATAATATCATGCTGATATACCTCTTGCCTTTCATTATACAAAAACCCTTTCTCCTCTCTCTCTCTCTCTCTCTCTCTCTCTCTCTCTCTCTCTCTCTCTCTCTCTCTTCTCTCTCTCTCTCTCTCTCTCTCTCTCTCTCTCTCTCTCTCTCTCTCTCTCTCTCCCTCTCAGTCTCTTCTCTCTCTCTCTCTCTCTCTGCTCTCTCTCTCTCTCTCTCTCTCTCCTCGTCTCTCTTCTCTCTCTCTCTCTCCTCTCTCTCTCTCTCTCTCGTCTCTCTCTCTCTCTCTCTCATCTCTCTCTCTCTCTCTCTCTCTCTCTCTCTCTCTGTCTCTCTCTCTCTCGTTGAATGTCTCTCTGCACTACAGACAGCATATTGAATTAGCCAGTTTTTACTCAGTATATGATTTGTCTTTACCACAATTACGTTTTTTTCTTTTTTTTTCTTTTTTCTTTTTTAGCACACTATGATATTTACCTTGGACTTTTTTTCTTTTTTTTTCTTTTTTTTTCTTTTTTCTTTTTTAGCACACTATGAATCGGCTTCAGAGAGGTCAGCTAAATGTGAGGGATTGGAGAACTTTGTATAAGGTTGGTTGATTCAGTGGTTTTACTGTGATAATGATAATAAGATGGTAATGATAATGATGATAATGATAGTAATAGTGATGATGATAATGATAGTGATAGTGATGATGATAAGGATAAGGCTAATGATAATAATGATAAAAAGGTAGACATGATAATTATAATGATAATGGTAATGTAATGTAATGTAATGATAATAGTAAAAATAATTATAGTAATAATGATAATAATAATAATGATGATGATTATAATAATGATGATAAAATTTGATATATGATATAATAATGATGCTATAGATGATAAAGATAATAATAATGATGATAAAAATGATAATAATGATAATGATGAAAATAATGATAATGATAGTAAAAAAAATAATAATAATGATGATGATGATAATAATTATAATGATAATGATAATAGTAGTTATGGCGATGATGATTGTAATGATGATAATGATAATAATGATATCGATAAAGATAATGATACTAATGATCAAAGGATGATAATGATAATGACACTAATGATAATAGTAAAAATGATCATGATTATAATACCAATAAGTATATAGTTTTATCCTCGTCCTAGAAAGAAAACATAAACAATAAAGTAACATCCATTTTGATAATGAAATACAAATACAGTTAACTGACACATATACTCCTTACACTTCGTAAAGGGCGACTTATTTATTTGTTTATTACTTGCAGTCCCTCTTCAACGCTATACTCGTGGGAGAAATATGTCAGGCCCAGGACCAGGATATTCCAATCTTTAAGGAGGTGAGAGACCCTTAAAAGTCACAGTTATTAATCGTAACAAGAGGCGAGAGACCCTTAAAAGACAATAATTATTTGAAGATGCCATTCCAATCTTTATGGAGGTGAGAGACTCTTAAAAGACAGTTGTTATTTGATAAAAAGGTGAGTGGCGAGAGACCTTTAAAAGACACAGTTATTATTCGAAGTAAGATGACATTCCAATCTTTAACGAGGCGAGAGACAATTAGAAGACAGTTATTCGAAGTATGATTTCCAATTTTTAAGGAGGCGAGACCCTTAAAAGACACAGTTATTATTCGAAGTAAGATGACATTCCAATCTTTAACGAGGCGAGAGACAATTAGAAGACAGTTATTCGAAGTAAGGTGATATTCCAATTTTAAGGAGGCGAGACCCTTAAAAGACACAGTTATTATTCGAAGTAAGATGACATTCCAACCTTTAACGAGGCGAGAGGCACTTAAAAGACAGTTATTCGAAGTAAGGTGATATTCCAATCTTTAAGGAGGCGAGACCTTTAAAAGACACAGTTATTATTCGAAGTAAGATGCCATTCCAATCTTTAAGGAGGCGAGAGACACTTAGAAGACACATTTATTATTCGAAGTAAGATAGAGGCGAAAGTTTCCTTAAAAGACGCGGATTTTCTTTGAAACTGAGTGGAGTAAAGAAGTAGATTCAAAGTCAAAGTACCTTAAAAGACAGGTATTCTCTGAGGTGAGATAGAGGAGAGAAATGGGATAGAGGTGAGAGAACCTTGAAAGACACAGATATTATTTGAGATTAGATAAAACAGAGGAATAAGACAGAGATGAGAGCCCCTTCAAAGACGCAAATATTCTTTGAGCTAAAATAGAGTAGAGAAAAAAAAATCACAATTTAGACAAAATCCCTTAAAAGACAGATATTCTTTGAGATGAGATAGACACAGCCTTTAAAGACAGATATATTTTTTTTGAATGTAGAGTGAATTACAGAAATAATATCGTAGTATGAGCACCATGAAAGACAGATATTCTTTGAGGTGAAAGGAAATAGAAAAATGAAATAGAAGTAATAGAGGGTAGAGCCCCTTTCAGAGAGGGAGTTTTTCTTTGAAATTATAACACTGTCGCAATGAAGATGAGTGCTAAAAGGTGACGTTTCGGGTCCGAGCATACTCCTCATCATACTCCTTCCTCCTTCTCAATTCCTCTCCTTCATCTGCTCCTTCCCCTTCCTCCTCCCCCTAACTCCACCTTCCTCTCCCCCCAACTCCCTTCCTAATCTCCTCCCTCTCCCTTTCACTCCACCCCCCTTCTTCCCCACTCCCACTCCCTCCTCCTCTTCCCCCCTCCCTTTCACTCCACTCTCCTCCTCCCTCCTCTCTTCCTCCTCTCCCTCATCTCCTCTTTCCCCTCCCATCTTCCCTTATCCTCTCCCCTTTCACCCCACTTCCTCCTCCTCTCCCTTTCTTCCCTACTCCCTTTCAACCCACTCCCCCTCCTTCCTCCTCTTCCCCCCTCTCTCCTCCTTCCCCTCCCTCTCCTTCTCCCCTCCCCTTCTTTCAACAACCCCCTCCTCCTCCTCCTCCTCCTCCTCCTCACCCCTTCACGCCCACAGGTGAGCGAGGGGTGACCGAGGCCTGTACCACGCACGTTCCTCATCCAACGCATCATGGACGTGGAGCAGTCGGAGAGGGAGGCCCAGAGGGAGTGTTGGATCCGGGTCTTTGACGAGAGTGAGTTTTTTTAGGCTTGGTCTTTTTTTTGATTGTTCTGTTTGTTTGTTTTTCCTTTTTTTTTTTTCTTTTTTTGTTTTTTTTTTCTTTTATTTCTCGTCATTTTTTTCTTTTTTCTTGGTTTCTTTTCTTTTTTCTTTCTTTTTTTGCCTTTTTTTTTCTTTTTCTTTTTCTTCTTCTTTTCTTCTTCTTCTTCTCCTTCTTTTCTTCTTCTTCTTTTCTTATTATTATTCTTTCTTCTTCTCTTTTCTTTCTTCTAAACAATCATAACAAAAACTCCTCCTCACTAATTTTCCACGTCTTCTCTCCTTTCATTCACACCCCTCAACCCCCACCAGAGAAGCGTCGATTCAGCGTCATCAATGAGTCGAGTGGCCGAGGTCGAGCTGGACCACCTTCCCCCCGAGGTCGAGTCCTGCTGCATCATCTACCTGCCGCACGTGGGTTACCTCCTCGCCTTCCCGCCCACGCCCGAGCTGGACCAGAGCCTCAACGCCCACGGGTATGACCTGCCCGGGTTGGAGTTCATGTTCCGAACCAGCGACATGGTCCTGTACAAGAGTCAGACGTGTCACGGTGAGGAGGGCGTTGGTTCTCTTCTCTTTTGCGTTGTTTTCTAGTTATATTATTATCTCATTATTATTACTTGTTGTTATTATCTATATTATTATTCTCATTATTATATTATTATTATATTATTTTATTTATTATTTTTATTATTGTATTATTATTATCATTTATTATTATATTTGTCACTTTATTTTCATTATATATCATTATATTATTATAATTGTTATTATCATTATTTTATTCATCAATATCATTATTTATCATATCATTATTATTATCATCATTATATTGGTATCATAATTATCATATCATTATTATTATTATCTATTATTATCATTAATATTTATATTAATTATATTATTATTATCATTATCATTATCATCACATTTCATCATTATTATTTACCTTTTTATTCTGTCAGACCTCTTTTCTTATGATATCTAAAAGAGTCAGATAATCCATGGTAAGAATAGGATTGGTTTTCTTACTTAAATATTTTCATATTTTCTCTTTTTTATTACCATCTTTCACCTTTATATGTCAGAAAATAAGTGCTTTTAAGAATATCATTTGGCACATTGTTATATTATTGTTATAATTATGATTATTATTATTTACACTAAAATCTTAATTCCAGTAAGTACACAACAATTTTTCGAAACTCCGTTTTTATACCATTATTTTACTTCTTCTCCATTCTTCATTCTCATCTTCTCTCTCTCTCTCTCTCTCTCTCTCTCTCTCTCTCTCTCTCTATCTCTCTCTCCTCTTCCTCTCTCTCTCTCTCTCTCCTCTCTCTCTCTCTCTCTCCTTCTCTCCTTCTTCTTCTCTCTCTCTCTCTCTCTCTCTCTCTCTCTCTGTCTCTCTCTCTCTCTCTCTCTCTCTCTCTCTCTCTCTCCCTCTCTCCTCCCCCCTTCCCCCTCTCCCCCCTCTCCCTCTCCCCCCTCTCCCTCATCCCTCCTATCTCTCTCTCTCTCTCCCTCTCCCTCTCCCGACAGAGCTGGACCGCGAACTGGGAGACATCCAGGTGGACATCGCCAACCACGAGACCAGGATCATGATGCGGCTGGTGGAGACCCTGCTCCTCCAGGCATCCACTTTCGTCCACCTCGTTCAGCGGATTCTCATGCTGGATTGGTGAGGAAGGATGAGGAGGATTTCGGGTTTTGGGGGTCGGTTGGGGATTCGGGATTCGTTCTTATTATTATTATTTTTTTGCTGTTTTTTTTGTTTTCTTTTTTCTTTCTTCTTTTTTGCTGTTTGGTCTTTTTTCTTTTTTTTGTTTTTGTGTTTGTTTCTCTTTTTTCTTGGTAATTTTTCTCTGGTATTTTTCTTCTTCGCTTTGGTGGCTTCCTTTATTTCCTCTTGTTCTGTGTCTGTGTTTGTGTCTGGCTGTCTGTTTGTTTCTCTCGGTCTTTCTCTGTCTCTTTCTTTGTTCTGTCTTTCTGTCTCTCTCTCTCCTCTCTCTCTTCTCTTTTCTTCTCTCTCTGTTTCCTCATGTCTGCTGTCTGTTTCTGTCTCTCGATCTTTCTCTCGTCTCTCTTTCTTTCTTCTGTCTTTCTCTTATCTCTTCTTCTCTCTCTCTCCTTCTCTCCTCTCTCGTCTGTTTTCACTGTGTCTCGGCTGTCATGTCTCTCTGTCCTTACGTCTCGACTTCCCTTTCCTCGTCTCTGTCTTTGCTCTCTGTCTCTGATCTCTCTCTCTCTAGGGAAACTCAAGTCAGCTAAACGCATGTAAGCAAAATATCGTACAACGTAAAAGAGCATGCTATTACAGGTAGACAGACTTCGAGAAATTTAAAAACAAACAAACAAACAAAAAAGATAGACAGGTCATATCCCCAAAACCAAGTCCTAATAATACAATGTTTTTTTTTTTTTTTTTTTTTTTCTTATTTTTTTTTTTTTTTTTTCATCTTACAATATGTATTCCTTTTTTTTGTCCAAGCTTACTCTCCATTCGCGCGTGGTTGTCGCGCGAGTGCGGGTGGGTGCGGCCTTCAGCTGACGAAGGAGGCCGCGCTGGAGGTGGAGGAGGCCCGCACCCCCTTGTACGAACTGTGCACGCCCGCCTTCGTCGCCAACCCCGTCAGGAGCGGCAGTCCGATCCTTGCGTTACGCTCCATTACGGGCCCAATGCCAGCGGGAAGACGGTGTATCTGAAGCAGGTTCTTGGTTTTGTTTGGGTGGGTGGGTTGGGGGATGGGGACGGGGTTGGGGTATGGTGGGTGGGGAGGGGTGTTTGTGGGAGGGATGTGTGGGGTGAGGAAGGGGTTGGGGGGGGTGGGGTGGTGGGGGGCGGTCGGTGTGGGTGGGGTGCGAGGGGGTATGGGGTGGTTGAGAAGGGGTGCTTGTGTGGGTGGGGTGGAGAAGGAGTTGTGTGTGGGGTATGTGTAGGGTGATGGGGACGGGGATGGGGTGGGTGGAGGAAGGGCTTGTTTGGTTGGGTGGAGAAACTGTCGTGTGTGTGTGGGTGTGGATGTAGGGTCATGGGGGACGGGATGGGGGTGGAAAGGGGTTTGTGTGTGGGGGCGGTAGGATGTGGGGGGGATTGGGGGCTGTTTGTGGAGGGGTGGTAATATGTTTGGTGTGGATCGGGGTTGTTTGTTTGTGCGTGTGCGCATGTGTGTATGTGTATGTTTGTTTGTTTTTCCAAAATTATGTCCCCAACATTTCCATTGTAGTGCGTGTGCTTGTTTTGTGTGTTTGTCGTGTGGATCGTGAATAGGTCACATACTTCCATAAAAAAGATAGACTGCCAATTATACTTGATAATTCTCCAATTTTGTGATTTGTGGTTTTGTATATTTCATGAATACCTTGATTTTAATTAATTATTTTGATGAATAATGAAGCTGAATAATTTCCATGCATTGAGTGCATGGGGGTATTAATTAAAAGTAGGTATACTTAATTCCTTCAAGCTGAGCAAAAAATACAGGCTTTGGCTTGACTCCCACTGCGAGCAATTCCACTTCATTCATGCATGAACATAATGGCTCGCTCTTCTCATCCACAGGGATATTTTGGTGATTGTTAATGAAAATAAAACCTTAGAATAATTATTTTCCATCCTTATTGAAAACTGAAAAGACCAAATTGAACAATAAACCCCATGTGTTTTTGTTTCAATCATCAAAGTAGCCCTGTGGATGAGAGAAGTGCTTTTTCCAGATATAGAATAATAATGATTTTAATGGTTGTATTTTCATTAAACAATCATCAAAGTAGCCCTGTGGATGAGAGAAGTGCTTTTTCCAGATATAGAATAACAACTCTTGTTACGTCATCAAAATCAGACTCCATGACACCTCCTCGAGTTGCTGCTGATGTAGCCTTTCCTGTGCCCTGATATGTAGTCCAGTGCTTCATACCCCCAAGCCTAACATGTCTTCCAGAGTGTCATACCCTCATGCCCAACATGTTCAATGCCTCATACCATTATGCCTTATTCGTAACAAGATGCCTCATCCCTCATGCTTATTATATAACGATTGCCTCATACCTTATTAATATAATGCCTCATACCACCATACCCACACGTACCACAATACGATACACCCATATGCCCATCATACGACGAATACCTCATACATTCATACCCACACGTGAGGTAATTTCCCACGCCCTCATACCCTCCAGGTGGGCGTGATCGCGGTGCTGGCTCAGATCGGGTGCTGGGTGCCTGCCGCCCGCGCTCGACTCCGCCCCTTTGACGTCATTCTCGCGGTGACGCAATCGACCCCAGCTGTGACGTCATCGTTGTCCGCCTTCATGCTTGACCTCACGAGGGTTGGTTGATGTTTGGGCTTTTGTTTTATAGTTGTTTTTTTGTTTGTGTGTTTGCTTGTCTTCTTTTTCTTGTTTTCTTGTTTAATGTTAATTTTTTGTTTTTTGTTTTCGTGGGTCTTCTTGTTTATATGTCTTTCTTCTCTCTGTTGTTTCGTTGTTTCTTATTTTCTTCTTGTTTATTCTGTTTTTTTTTCTCGGTTTTTGGATTATGTCTGATTATTCTATAGTGTGCTTGATTTCCGTATTTATTGATTTTTAATCTGGATAAGTGGTTCTCATAGAATAATCTCTTCATGGCCCAGGTCATGTCTTTCAACTTTTCAGATTCAGTTGTTACTCTTCTCTCTCTTCTCTCTCTCTCTCTCTCTCTCTCTCTCTCTCTCTCTCCTCTCTCTCTCTCTCTCTCTCTCTCTCTCTCTCTCTCTCTCTCTCTCTCTCTTCTCTCTCTCTCTCTCTCTCTCTCTCTCTCTCTCTCTCTCTCTCTCTCTCTCTCTCTCTCTCTCTCTCTCTCTCTCTCTCTCTCTCTCTCTCTCTCTCTCTCTCTCTCTCTTAATGGTGCCAATAACTATAGGACAAGAACACTATAGGGAAAGATTCAAATTTATTGATGTTATGGTAAATAAAATCTACGTACAGTAATGGAAGGGAACCTGGTGTTGCCGGGGGGAGATAAAATCCACTTGAATTCGGTCTCAGTTTTCTTATTGCTCCATGAACCCCCAGACAATATCTCGTGGCCCCCAGGTTGGGAATCCCTGGTTTAGATGTTTTTCTTTTTCTTTACATAGGACATGCAAATTTTGGTAAGTACGCTAGTGTTACTTAATCGAATCGGATGTATCAAACGAATCTTTTCACGCCTTTTCTATTAAACAAACGCCGCCGTTGACGCCTTCCTCCTCCATGCGCAGATGTGCGGCGCCCTGGCCCGCGCCACCCGCCACTCCCTCGTCATCATCGACGAGTTCGGGGCGGCCACCTACGAAAACGACGGCGCGGCTCTCCTGACGGCGTGCCTCGACCACTGGGCCGAGCGCGCCCGCGTCCGCCCCCCTGGGACCTCCTCCTCTCCCTCCTCCCCCTCCTCCTCGCAAGGGCCCGACGAAGGACTCCAAGGACGCGAGGGGCGGGAGGGAAGGGATCCCCTGGGGGCGCCGCCGCACGTGTTCGTCTCGACGCATCTGCTGCAAGTGTACGATCACCTGCAGCATCCCGAGGCCGTGAGATGCTTGGCAAGTGTCGTGTCACGGATGAATATATGGATAAATGCATGACAATGTTATCTGAGTATATATTCGTGCTTTATCTGAGCATGTATAGGTAAAGAATAAGTAAAGTAAGAAAATAAAGAAAAAGTATATATATATAAACATGGATAAATTATGTATTTTCTTTCTTTTTAATTAAGAAAAAACGTAACACTTCAATAACCTACTTCACAATAAAAAAAACAAAACAAAAAAAAAAGAAATAAAAAAGATCCATTAACATTGAACAAACACACAAAAATAGTTTTAAATAGTTTTCTTTCTCTCTCTCTATTTTATAGAACTTCTTCAATAACTCTAATTTTCCCCATTCGTAGGTACTGGAAGCCGTAGAAGAGGGCGGGTCTGTCGTCCCCTTGTACCAGGTGGCAGAGGGAAGGGCAAGAAAGAGCTATGCTGCCGTCGTTGCTGCCATCGCCGGGGTCCCTCAGCATGTTGTGGACAGGGCGAACCAGGTGATTCTCGGCTTTCTGTTTGTCGAGGCGTCTGTGTCTGTCTGTTTTTCTCTGTCTGTCTGTCTGGCTCTTTAGGAGCGAGGGAGAGTGAGAGTGAGAGTGGGAGGAGAGAGGGGTGAGAGTGAAGTGAGAGTGTGGTGAGAGAAAGTGAGAGCAGAGAGGAGAGAGAGAAGAGATGGAAGGAGAGAGGAGAGAGAGAGAAGAGAGGGAGAGAGAGGGAGAGGGAGAGAGAGAGAGAGAGAGAGAGAGAGAGAGAGAGAGAGAGAGAGAGAGAGAGAGAGAGAGGAGACAGACAGAGAGAGACAGAGGAACAGATAAAGAAGACAGAGAAAAACAGATACAAAAATAAAATAGAATAAAACGTAATCCGAATACGAACCAACATCAAAAAGAAGAGACACAAGAAAAACAAAATAAAACCCCCCCCTCTCCCCCCCCCCCCACCCCCCCACAGGTGTGCGAGTGCATCCGCGCCGGCCGCCTCCCCCGCGCTGGTCCCCTCCTCGACGACGACGAAGAGGAGAGGCGTCGCTGCGAGGAGATCGTGTCCCTCGTCCTGGCCTTCGATCCTTCCTCCGATGCCGTGGACCTGCTTCTCGAGAGGATAAGGGACATCGGCAACGTCTCGAAGAAGGTCTTGGATGCCACGCCCTCCTCCTCTTCCTCCTCCTTCAGGAACGAGACGCCGCGGACTTCTGACGTCACGCCTCGGTTCGACCTCGTGGAGACCGTCATGAACACGCTGGGGTCGGGTCCTTCGGTCGGCTCGTCGGCGAGGAACACGCCGGAGAGGTTGGGTTTTGGTCCTCTCTCTTGCTCTCGCTCTCTCTTTTCTTGATCTCTGTCTGTCTGTCTGACTCTCTCTCTCTCTCTCTCTTTTCTCTCTCTCTCTCTCTCTCTCTCTCTCTCTCTCTCTCTCTCTCTCTCTCTCTCTCTCTCTCTCTCTCTCTCTCTCTCTCTCTCTCTCTTTCTCTCTCTCTCTCTCTCTCTCTCTCTTTTCTCTCTTTCTCTTTTTCTTCTTTCTCTCTCTGTCTTCCTTGCCATTTTTAGAGGTAAACAATAGTTACAATGTTTTTTTTTTCAAATTCAGTACAGTGGACGTCACTAAATCTATACTTAAGGCAATGCCATCATACATTTTACAGGGACGCCGACCGAACCGAAAGCCAAGAAATTCCAGAGGAGCTCAGACAATCAGGACAGACAGGACAAAGACAGACGGCTTCCTTCTCCTCGACTGAGATCACAAACAACGGCCACGGAGCTGAGAACCCGTCCTCATCCTCATCCAGTCCCGTCGTCAGCCCTGCCGTCAGCCCCTTCGTTAGGTCCGTCTCCAGCCCCGCCAGAGCAACCCCCGACTCGTCACCCCTTTCGTTTAAGGTCCGTCTCCCAGCCCCGCCGACAACCCCGGTCGTCAGCCCCAGGCCGTCAGGCCGAGGTCGCCAGTACCACCGTCAGCCCCCTTTGGTTCAGGTTCCGTCGGCCCACCCCCCGCCTGTCAGTCACGTTCTCAGCCCCTGTCGTCAGCTCCGCCGCACATACCCACGTCGTCAGCCCTGCCGTCAGCCAAGTTCGCCCAGCACCGCGCGTAAGCCCCTTTGTTAGGTCCGCTCTCCAGCCCCGCCGACCAACCCCGTCGGTCAGCCCTTGCCGTCAGCCGAGTCGCCAGTACCACCGTCAGCCCCTTCGTCAGGTCCGTCGCCACCCCCGCCGTCAGTCACGTCTCCAGCCCCGTCGTCCCCCATCTCCAGCACCACCGTCAGCCCCCTTCGTCAGCGTCCGTCGCAGCCCAACCATCAGTCACATCTCCAGCCCCTCGTCACCCACGCCGTCAGTCACGTCTCCAGCCCCGCCGACAGCCCCGTCGTCGTCAGTCCAACGTCAGCGACTATCACAGATCTGAGGAACCGAGAAGACGCGGATAAGCCAACCGAGACCCAAGAAGACGAAGACAAACCGCGGACGGAAGAGAGAAATCTGGACGAAGATCGCACACCCTCGGATAACAGGCAGGCGGAGGCACCTCCCTCTGGCTCCCCCCACTCCAGCCTCCAGCAGACGACGGAAGGGACCTTCTCGCAGGAATCCCACGGGGACGAGTCCTCCAATTCCTCCTGCGGGCGAGAGAGTGTGGTGATACAGAGGAGGGCGTCGAGGAAGAGCGCCCTCCTCTCCCAGCCGAGCCAGACTCAGAGCTTCAGGGTCAACTCGCTCTCGTTCCTGGCCTTCCTTGGGTCGGGGTCTTCCAAGTCGTAGGGGGTTTTGGCGTCTTTGGAGTGCTTTTCCTGTGTTTATGTTTCTGTGTCTGTCTTTTCTTTGCCGTTCCCGTTCTTGTTCTTTACCTTTTTTTCTATCTCTTTCTTTTTCCCTTGTCTGTCTCTCTGTCTGCCAGTCTCTCTCTCTCTCTCTCTCTCTCTCTCTCTCTCTCTCTCTCTCTTCTCTCTCTCTCTCTCTCTCTCTCTCTCTCTCTCTCTCTCTCTCTCTCTCTCTCTCTCTCTCTCTCTTCGAATATTCATTTTATTTTCTTCTGGAGTTCGACTTTTGAGGTAAATTCAAGGATATTTATTCAAATCATCCATTAATCATTATATTTAGCCATGTGTGAAATACATTAGAATTGTTAAGAAAAGGAATCTGAAAAAAAGGCAATTAAGACAATTTAGTGAATATGTTCACCTTATTTTTCACGATTCATCGATATAGATATATTTCTATTTTTGTTCAGAGACCATGAAATATATTATACTTTCTTTTTTGTTATGTCTTCAAATAAACTGCCTTCGGTACGTTTGCTATTATCACTCTCACTCTTATTATCTCATTGTTATTAAATCACCTCAGACTTTCAAGGTTACAACATTTTTCGTGTTGAGAAAACTACATTATTCTTAAATATTCGGGTTTCGTGCCGTTGATTGTGGAGGATTGATTACTTTGTAAGTGTGGGCGTCTTTTTCTGTGCGGAAAGTAAATTTTTTTTTGGGGGGGGGAGATTATTATTATCACTATTATTAGTTTCATTATTGTTATCATAATCATTATTATTATTATTATTGTTGTTGTTGTTATTATGATTGTGATTATCATTATATGTTATTATCATTATCATAATTATCACCATTACTATTATTACTATTATTATCATTATATATTATCATTATTATTATCATTATTATTATTCTTATTTTATTATTATTATCATATCATCGTCCTTATTATGATCATAATTATTATTATATCATTATATCATTAGTAGTTAGTATCACCTACTATTACTATTATCATTATTATCATTATTTTTTTTCATTTTGTTTTGTTAAATGCCGTGGAAGGGATTAGCCTTGATAGAAGATTTTGGAAGAGAAACAGAGAAAATTACTTGCAATAATCTACCTAGCGACAAGAAAATAAAACAAATAAAACATATAGTGTA
>NW_020872859.1:262578-277578 GCF_003789085.1 Penaeus vannamei
ACAAACACACAAAATTAAACACAGGCGCATTCCTTTACGAAATGTGAATTCAATCGAGATAATAACGTACTTACATATTCATTCAAATTCTTAATTCACTCAGTTATTCATCCACTCAATTATTTATTCATCCGCAATAAATATGAGAACGAGAGGCAGATATTAGACGCACGAAATTAGTTCATTTCTCAATCTATTAATATCGACATTACAAGGGAGTCGGTGGGAGGGGGGGGGGGAGACAGGATAGGGAGAGGGGGAGGGAGGGGGAGGATTCAGCGGGGATACGGAACTAAAACTTTCGTTGATTTAATTGTAAATGAATTCTTGGAATATTTCCTGGGAATGAAGAGGCATTATTATCATATTTCTATTTATAAATATATGGGTAAATTCTTCTGTATTTCGCGAAAAATGGCGGGAAGGAAGGAGACCTTATTATCATATATTCATTTATACATTTAATGACGAATTCCATGTATTGTTATCGAAAATGGTTGGAATTATTATCATTTTTCCTACTTAAAGATTTAATGGCTCATTATACTATATATATTCCATCTTACTGTAAATGTACCCATTGCTTCATGAAGTAGATAAAATTACATGCATAAAGAATAATGATAACTTTTGGATACATGAAATTAGTTTAGTCCCTTAATAAAAAACAACAACAAAAGACAAACAAACAAAGAAACATCTATGCCAAACAGAATCGTATACCACCTCACTTATTTCCTTCCTCTCTTCCTCTACCTCTCCTCCTCCTCCACCTCTTCCTACCTCTCCCTCCTTCACCACCACCTCCTCCTCCACCACCTCTTCCTCCTTCTGTCCCCAATTCCCCTCCTCCTCCTCCTCCACTTCCTCCTCCTCCACCTCTTCCTGCCTCCCTCCACCACCACCACCTCCTCCCTCCTGTCCCTCCTCCTCCTCCTCCCCCTGTCCCCCATTCCTCTCCTCCTCCTTCCTCCTCCTGCCCCCCATTTCCCCTCCTCCTTCTCCTCCTCCTGTCCCCCATTCACTTCCTCCTCCTCCTCCTCAACCTCCTCCTACCTCCCCCTCCACCCCCACCAGCGAGATCGCAACTCCTCGACCTGACCCGCCAGACGAAAGTCCTCAGCCTCCAGACGAGGATGACCCCCAGTGCCTCCTCCTACGGGATCCTGAAGAGCAGCATCAAGGAGGACCTGAACGCCTTCACCCTCTGCTACAGGATCAAGCCCTACTTCTTCAGGCCGGAGGTGATCGTGCTCTCCTACGTGGTGGTGAAGTATGATATCTTCAGGACAGGTGAGAGGGAGGGGTGGGGGTGTGGGTGGGGGAAGGAGGGTGGGAGGGTGAAGGAGGGGGAGGGGTAAAGGAGGGTGGGAGGGTAAGAGGGTGGGAGGGAAGGAGGGTTGGTGGGTGGGCGGGGGCGGGTGGGCGGGTGGAGGGTGGGAGGGTGGGAGGGTGGGAGGGAGGACGAGAGGGAGGAGGGAGAAGAGAGAGAGAGAGAGAGAGAGAGAGAGAGAGAGAGAGAGAGAGAGAGAGAGAGAGAGAGAGAGAGAGAGAGAGAGAGAGAGAGAGAGAGAGAGAGAGAGAGAGAGAGAGAGAGAGAGAGAGAGAGAGAGAGAGAGAGAGAGAGGAGAGAGAGAGAGAGAGAGAGAGAGAGAGAGAGAGAGAGAGAGAGAGAGAGAGAGAGAGAGAGAGAGAGAGAGAGAGAGAGAGAGAGAGAGAGAGAGAGAGAGAGAGAGAGAGAGAGAGAGAGAGAGAGAGAGAGAGAAGAGAGAGAGAGAGAGAGAGAGAGAGAGAGAGAGAGAGAGAGAGAGAGAGAGAGACAGCAGACAGACAGACAGACAGACAGGTAGACAGACAACAGAGAGAAAGAGAAAGAGAGAGAGTGAGGAGAGAGCGCGAGAGAGAGAGAGAGTGGGACAGGTGAGGGACTTAATTAAGGATACAGTCACGCACCTGTAGTCACCCACGCTTCAGTAATTGAAGCATCCTGTAAGAAAATGTATATATAGATATGTATACACACATAAACACACACGCATACTAAGATACACACGCACATACAGATAGATACATAGATACATAAGGAAATATAGATAATACAGACATATATATACACACCCAGATATATAGACAGATAGACAGATAGATAGCTGGATAGATAGGTAAGCAAATGGAGAGATGAAGAGACAGATAGATAACTGGATAGACAAGTAAATAAATGGAAAGACAGAGAGACAGATAAACAGAGAGATGAATAGATAAAGCAGTGAAGAGAATGAGGAAAAGACACACACACACGAGGGTCAAGGCTATACGTAAGATAACGTGATCTTTTCCTTCCAAGTCACTCACCCATGTACCAGACCCCCATCTCTCCCCTCCCTCCCTCCCCCTACTTTATCCATGCCGCTATAACCTGTACCGCCCCCCCCCTTCCACCTCCCCCATGCCTATATAATCTCTGTCCCCTCCCCTCTCCCTTCGAATCTCCCCATCTCTAGACGACCTTTATTCCTTCCTCTTCCTCTTCCCTCCCCCTCCCTCCTCCTCCTTCTCTTCCCTCCCTCCCCTCCCTCCTCCTTCTCTTTCCCTCCCCTCCCTCCTCCTCCTTCTCTTTCCCTCCCCCTCCCCTCCTCCCTCTTTCTTCCCTCCCTCCTCCTCCTCCTTCTCCTTCCCTCCCCCTCCCGCCTCCTTTCTCCCCCTTCCCTTCCCCATCCATCCTCCCCTACCTACACAACCTTCACCCCCCCTCTTTCTCCCTCCTCCCTCTCTCCTCCCCCATACCTACACAACCTTCAACCCCCTCTTTCTCCTCCTCCCATTTCCCCCTCCCTCCTCCCCAATACTACACACACCCTCCACCCCTCTCCTCCCCCCCTCATCTGTCACCCTGCTCTCCCAGACCACAACCGCCGGGGAATGCAGCTCATGATGGCCCTCCAGCGGCTGCGGCAGGTGACGGAAGCTGTGACGCCCCTCATGTTCTGGTCTGCCTGGTGCTACGGCGTCGACTCCGCCACGGGGGAGTGGAAGATCTACATGAACGGGGAGAAAATCGCCGACGGACGGTGGCTTCCCGTGTCCAAGGTCAGATCAGGTCGCGTGTCGGGGTGAGAGTGGGTTTTGGGCCTTCCTTATGAATTGCTGTTTGGGGGAATGTTGTTGGTGGGGTCGTGTGCTGTTGGGGGACGGGGTCAAGGTGTTCTTTCATGGTTGTGGTGGGTGTGTGGGTGTTGGTGCCTCCTTATGAATTGCTGTTTGCGAGTGTGTTGGTGGTGGGGTTGTGTGTCGGGGTGAGAGGGGGAGTGTTGGTGCCTCCTTATGAATTGCTGTTTGTGAGTATTTTGTGTGGGTGAGTGATGTCTTCTTTCACTGTTGGGGTGTTGGTCCCTCTTTATGAACTGCTGTTTGTGAGCGTCTGTTGGTGGGGTCGTGTGCTGGGGTGACTGGGTGTCTGTTGTCCCCTCCTTATGAATTACTGTTTGTTATATGTTGTTGTTTCAATGTTCAGTCTGTGAATGTTGAAAAAGAAAACACCCCAAAAGTATTAAGGGTAACTCAAGACCGGTTCTATGTCCGTGTCAGAAATCTGAAACGCACGATTTGATTTTTATTCACTGTGGGTTTGTGATGGACTTCTTTATGATGGTGCTTATTTGTGAGACGTCGTGGCCAGAGATGTGTCACTCCGATTTTGTGATATTTTGTGTAACAATCTAATATAATTAGTAATAATGTCACAACGCCCTATAACAAAATCAAATGAAAAAAGAAAAAGAACAGTTATTCGATACAGGTAAAAGCGAGAGAGATACAAGAATAACCACAACCCCCCCTCCCCCTTCCACCAAACTCTCCCTTCTCAGAGGACAGGGCTATATAAAAAGCTGTAAACAAACAAAACAAAACAAAAACAAAAGCAAAGAGCAAAGGTAACTGTAACGCCCTTCCTCCTTCCTGTCCTCCCCTGGCAGGTAGTCCTCCAGAAGAAGGAGACTAAAACAAAAGCAATAACAAAAGACAAAAGAAAAAAAGAAGCAAATACTAAAATCAACCAAAGTTAAAAACAGAAAGAAAGAGAACAAAATCTAAAAAAGCACTAAAAGAACAACTGGAAAAAACATAATCCAAAAACAAAACGAAACAAACCAAAAAAAGAAACAAAACCAAATCCACAACAGTAACGCTTCTCCGTCCTTGCTTCCACCTGCCTCCCTCCCTCCCTTCCCTCCCCCCTCCCCCACCCACCCCCTCCCTTCCCTTCCTCCCATCCTGCCTCCCTTCCACCCACCCCCTCCCTTCCCTTCCTCCCATCCTGCCTCCCATCCACCCACCCCTCTCTCTCCCCATCCACCCACCCCCTCCCTTCCTCCCTTCCCTCCCCTTCCTCCCCCCTCCGCAGGTCGTTCCTCCCGAAGAACGGTACCCTCGTCATCGGCCAGGACCAGGACACGGAAGGATCGGGCTTCGACGCCACCCAGTCCTTCTGCGGGGAGTTCACGGGCCTCGAGATCTTCGACAGGATGCTGGACGAGTTCGACCTGAAGGACCTGAGTTCCTGCGAGTCCACCCTCAAGGGCAATATCCTGACGTGGGAGGACGCGGTGTGGGATGTCGGAGCGGACGCGGCGGAGTGAGATAGGGATTAGGTGGATGGATAGATGGAGGGAGGAAGGGAGGAGATGAATAGATGGATGGATGGATAGATGGGAGGGAGGAGGGTAAGGATGGGATAGATGGGGGAGGGAGGGAGGGAGGAATGGTAGATTGGATGGAAGGAGGGAGGAAGGGACGGGATGGGTAGATGGATGAGGATGGATGGATTGACAAATAGATAGATAGACAGACATATAGATAAGTAATAAAATTAGTATTTGTGTGTGTATATGCACACATGCGCGCGTATGCATATAAACACATTTACATTATATACCACAAATCATTGTGCCATGTATAACGTAATTGAGAAACCTGTATTGAAATGAAGTTTTGATCGACATGGAAGACCTCGGATAGAATGCAATACCGCCTTCTCTCTTCTCTCTCTTCTCTCCCTCTGTCCTCCCTCTCCCTCCCCTCTCCTCTCTCTTTCTTTCTCTCTCCTCTCTCTCCCTCTCTTCACTCCTCCCCCCCTCTCTCTCTCTCTCTCTCTCTCTGTTTTTGTCTCTCCAGGAGTACCAGCAACTTTCCCAGAGTTGCGACGTGAAGCCAGTCCCGTTCTTCATGTTCCTGGACAAACTGCAGTTCTCGGCCTCCACCTTCCTCTGCTCCGCCCTGGGGGGCTCGGTGGCCACGCCCATGAACGCCGACGAGCAGGAGACCCTCTACACGCTGTCCTCGAAGAACGCCGACCTCTGCGCAGCCGACGGAGGCGCCCTCATGTGGCTGGGGATCACCGACGAGGACAGCGAGAAGGAGTGGTACTATTACGACACGAAGGAACCCGTGCAGTTCCTGCTGTGGACGCAGGGGCAGCCCAACGGGGGCGTGCTGGAGAACTGCGCCGTGATGAAGGGCGGACTTCCAGGGCACGTGGGTGGACAACGCGTGCAGGAAGTCGTTCAAGTTCTGCCCCGTGTGCCGCGTGGCCATCCCCGTGTTCCTGCGGTTCCGCGGGATCTGCGACTCCAACCTGTACGACGACCGCTTCATCCTGGCCGGCCTCAGGAACAACAAGCCGTACTTCCGGGGATACTACAGGTCGCACGTCTACTACACGACTCTGGCACTGGCAGCTGGAGAATCCTGGAGAACAACACCTTCGCCATCATGGAGGAGTCGGGTCCATCGACTTCCCCATCGGCAGGACAACTGGCAGTCTCCCACGGCTTCTGCGGGAAGAAGGCGGGCGAGCTGCTGTCTCTCGCCCTCACGCAGTGCAGCAAGAACGAGGAGTTCACCTGCAACAACGGCAATTGCATTCCGCTCGACCAGGTGTGCGACCGGCGAGCCCAGTGCGAGGACAAGTCGGCATGATGAGCGACCTCGCCGGTCCTGCCTGATCCCGACGGTGGGGTACCAGCCGACCCTCCCACCGCACCTCGCCAACGGCAACCGGCACGCGCCTTACCCCTCCTGCCTTTCTCTGAAAACCCTGCAACCAGCTCCAGCGCTACATGCTCGCTGCCATACAACTATATCCAGCCTCAGCATCCACATTCCGATCTGACACAGCCTCATCCACTACCTAAACCTCCAACTCTGCGCAACACTTCTCACCCCAGCCGTACGCCACATACGAACATGCTCCATCACCGCTCAACTGAGTAATTGCCAAACCATGTTAATAAAGAACCTTCACATCAGGTATACCACCTCATTCCTCGTGGCATCACTTCACGTCGTCCAGTACTATCTGACAATGACGAAGATACATACTACCCACTCGAGTACCACACCAACCGGGAAACACTACCACTCGCCAGCTGCTCAAAACTCATTCCATCCTCACCGGAGAAAGGACTACACTACAAAGCGCTTAATCTGAGCCGTCACTCACCCCTATACACCTCACGTCACATCACCCGACATTCTACATCCATCAACGATCCAATGGACGCAACAACTAACCAGCACAATACTACCCAGCTGCTTCATTAGAACCAGAACATTCAGCGACCAACACCACTACACACAACACCAGCACATACGAGTGGTCCCACTAGCCACGGAATGCTCAACACCCCGATGCACTACACTGAACTAACACTCCAACATAATACACACTCGCATCTACCACCAAACCACGTAATCAAATCGAGAGAACATCCTCGCCAGTCCCACAGGCACACGTACACACAATCTCACTGTGCACCCGTGACACCATCCACCGCGACTAACCACTCGTCGCGCACAAGCACTCCGATCTACATAACAGAATAACCCCAACATCCAGAGGTATCAGACTTCAGTAATCCACCCATAACCTTCACCCGTCACACACACAACTCTAAAATGAACACTGTCTGACGGAATGTATCCTTCACTCTCATCACATACGCGCTACCGAAATCAAAACTTATAAGTCTTTTCAATGCTACATCCCTCTCGAACTCACCTCAAGTCGACTCAACCCTGCGACAATCTCCAACTTAGATTTATATCACTAGACTCTCATCACCACCTGCCTCAATCTACACTGTAGTTTCACACACTTCGATGTCTTACACACATGCCCAATCCAAATATACCATAACATCAACTCAACAACGACACTCTCACTCATAATACTTCCTTATTCTGCACTCATCTATTCTGATCAAGACCTTAAATAGCCAACGTTACTATTACCCCTATGTCAACAATCATCACTATCATCTACACTCACTTACTTAACTATACGCTTCAACACGAAGACACGCTCACAAATAACACCTCACTACACACACACAACCGCTCTATACTCACCTCCCTACATTGCCATCCATTCTACACTCTAAACACAGCGATCTCTTTTTAAGATGCGTCGCCCGCCTCCCCCTCACCACAACACCCGCCCACATACAACAACACCAACTACACCCACACAACAATCCGTCGACGCGTCAAAGTGTGTTCCCGATGCTTTCTGACTCCATACAACGATTACGCTATCACTCTCTCCTCCACTTCTATAACGCCAGCCGCGCTCACTTTACCCTACTTAACCCGTCCAGTCAGATAATAAGATGCCTCTTCGTCTCCTGCTCTCCTGCCAGCAATCAGCCCGACTTCATACTTTTCTACAGCGGGAGCGAGAACTACATCCGCTTATAACAGTAAACTAAGTAAACACCCACATCTCTACATCGAACAAACTACCTTACTCAGCAACCAACCAACCTGCATATACCCGTCACCTTCACTTACTGCAAGACCTCCACTCTCCACCCATCTCTCTTCTATTACCCTCAACACGGTATTACTGCCAGCTGTGGCGTCCTCCCTAACGGTGAAGCGCAACCTCACTCCATCTCATCACCAAATAACCTCTTAGCGTGTGCTCTCAGACCTGATTCGCAACTTACGTACCGCGGCGAAAACCAACACCACCCCAACACCTACATCATAAACCACCACTCTACTTATACCAAACCCACACCAACCCCATATCAATTACACAACCAAACTAACGGCACATATAATATCAGCATACCAACTACTTCACCGAGATTACAGCCGCACACACGAACCAAGCTATTCTCACCAGAAACACAGTACCTCGCTACAGGACTCATACACACACATACTTTACTATTGAGCGGTGGGAAAGGATCGAAGCTGCTCAGACTCGCGCGTTCCCACCGTTTGACTCCTTACTACTGGGCTTGGTTCTTGTGCAAAGTATCCAGAATTTGAAACGCACCTCTTCGCCTCCCAGATCCTCACCATCTTCATCCCGACGACCGTCATTAACATCATCTCGTACGCAACGTTCTTCTTCAAGTGGTACGACTTCCAGAACCGGATCATGGTTTCGCTGACTTCGCTCCTGGTCCTGATGACCCTCTTCTCCCAGGTGGCCGACACTCTTCCTCGGACCTCGTACTTCAAGCTGGTCGACATCTGGTTCTTCTTCTCCATCATCTACACGTTCCTGGTCATCATGCAGCACACGGTGGTTGAATACTTCCATCTGTATGAGCACGAGATCCGAGCCCTGAAGAAATCCGAGACACAGAAGAAGAAGGAACCCGACCTTCCCAAGGGCCTCGATGAGAGGTCGGAGCTGCACCGGTTCTGGAGCGAGGCCATCAAGAAGACCTTCGAGACGCTGCAGACCACCGTCAGGATCGCCTCGACCACTGAGAACAAGAAGGAGACCAAGGAGACCAAAGAGGAAGAGAAGAAAGAAAAGTGTCCGAACTGGGCTTCGAAGTTCGTGAATAAGTTCGGGAACATCTTCACTGCCGTACTTTATGTGGTGGTGAACTTGGTCTTCTGGATTGTGGCTTTTATGCAGAAGATTCAGGAGACCTACAAGGACTACCTGGCTGCCATCTCCAAGCCTGAAATACCTGACAACGTCGGTTACCCTTGAAAATTTCAGTTTCCTAACTTACGTTTCAACATTTCTTGATTTTCAAAATCCGTGAACAGAAGAGATATCTTCAGTAGACATCACAACATATAATTGATTTTATTTAAATGCATTTAAAGCGTGTAAACTTTCTCCCAGTTGCTATCACTACAACAGGCACCTGACTAAACTTCAGGTTTACTGAGTCCGAATCATGCATGTCATTAGTGTGATTACATGCTTGAAGAATGAATGAATGTGAATTTATTACATTATAATATTATGATTCATTTCATCTGGAAGAGTATGATTGTATGAGCATTCTTCTGAATTCATCGGCAATTATGAATTATCCTCGTGTAAAATATCTTATAAAAAAAAGACAAAAACAAAAGCAAAATGAAAACATTAGAAATGGGTTTCCTGAGCAATCTTATAGATATTGTAGATGATCAGAGGAAAGCCTCATACTTCATATTTTGACACAATTATTGCTGATTCCTTAATCAATCAACCAATGGTTAACACGAAATTGAAAAAGAATTATGTTTGAAGGAGACCGAGAATATACGTACCCATTTCTAATGTATGTTTTCTCTTCTCCCCCTCCTTCCTCCTCCCTCACGAAACTATCCGCGCTCGTTGCTCCGCCCTGCCCAGCCTCCGTCTACAGCGGCAGCGAGAACTACATCCGCATCTCCCGCAAGTACACCATCACGTGGACTTGTACCTTCAACTTCTTCTACTACCCTTTCAACATCGACTACTGCTATATGGTATTCCGCTTTAAAAGGAACACAGACAACTACGTAGTGCTTCAGAAGTACGGCCATGGGATCCTGTACCAAGAGAGCACCCTCACGGAGTACAGCGTCGGTCGCATGCACGTCGAGCCGTACGTCAGTCAGGAGCCGTACTCGGGGCTGAGAGTCGTCGTGCAGCTCAAGCACTTGTACGCCTCGGAGGTCCTCACCATCTTCATCCCGACGACCGTCATCAACCTCATCTCGTATGCCACCTTCTTCTTCAAGTGGTACGACTTCAACAACTGCGTAATGGTTTCCCTGACGACCCTCTTGGTCCTCATGACCCTCTTCTCCCAGGTCTCCGACGCTCTCCCGAAGACTTCGTACTTCAAGCTGGTTGACATCTGGTTCTTCGCGTCCATCTTATTTACCTTCATCATCATCGTGTGCCACACAATAGTCGAGTACCACCACAAGTACGACCATGAGATCGAAGCCGAAGAGAGGGAGCGACTCTTCCTCCGGATGAACTTCATCAGCGGAAAGGAAGAGGACAAAAGGAAGCGGTTCGAGTCCCCGCCCGAACCTCACCCTGTCCTCTTGCGGCTCAACCAGTGTCTCCCCTGTTCCGTTCTGCCCGAGGCCGAGGTTTCCCACGTGGACAAAAGGCGGATCCGAACGGCGACCCAACACGACCCCAACGCCCTCGCGATGAAGATCAGTCACTGGTGCAAGTGGCTGACTGTCTTCTTCTATATTGTTCTGAATATCGCCTTTTGGTCTATAGCCTTTGAAGAACAGATTTCGGAGGTTATCAAAGACGTACAATTTGTGGAACTTCAGAACTTCTTGGATGATGATGATTCAGTTACTGGCTATCCATAATTTTATCCAAGATGCTCAGGAAAGTGATTTAATTATTGCTATTAATGACCGCATCTCGCTTGGAATATTTGATGTTCATGTCGCCATCTATAGATAGATGCTGCTGAGATCAGGAGACAGATTAATCAGTATGGTACTGCGAGACACTTGTAAAGAAAGTCCGCTGAGTGTTGAAGTTAAAGATGATCAGCCTAATCTCTCTCTCTATTCCATGACAGCGTCCATCTACGACGGGGACACGAACTACATCCGAGTCTCACGCAAGTACACGATCACCTTCAACTGCAACTTCAACTTCTTCTACTACCCCTTCAACGTCGACCACTGCAGCATGATCTACAGGGTGAAGCGCAACACCCTAAACTACGTGTCCCTGCTGAAGTACGGCTCGGGCATCAACTACGCCAACAACGACAAGCTGGTCGAGTACGCCGTCGGGAACATCGACGTGGCCAAATTCGAGGCGGAGGAGCCTTACTCGGGGCTCCAGGTCACCATCCAGCTGCAGCACCTCTTCGCCTCGCAGGTCCTCACACCTTCTTCTCCCGACGGACCATCATCCTCATACCATTCGTCACCTACTTCTTCACCAGTGGTACGTGGACTTTTCCAGAACCGCGTCGGCTCATGGTCTCGCTGACCGCCCTCCTGGTCCTGATGACCGCTCTTCTCCCAGGTCGCAAACGACGCCCTCCCCAGGACTTGCCTACTTCAAGTGTGCTGGTCGACGTGTCTGGTGTCTTCTGTGGTTCGATGTTTCCTCTACACCTTCCCTCGTTCCTCGTTCGTCGGCACACGGTGGTCGAGGTTCTACCACAAGTACAGACCACGACATCTCAAGGAATTCGGCGACTTGGGGCGGCCAACACACTTCGACTAGTCAAGAATACCTGTCCATATCAAAATTGTAGCTCACCCACGCCAACTACCCAAATACTGTAAGGAGTTTACTACTGAACACTGCTGTATATATGACGGAACCAAACCACAAACACAAACCAAAGTAACACATTCCACAACAGAAAAAGAACGACCACCCCCACCCATAAACCCAACCCCTACACCCACAAGTACACTCACACAAAAGAGAACCGACCTAAACCAACTTTACTTCCCCAAATCTACACTTACCACCTGCAAAACAAAACCTCACAGACCCGCGGCACCACCTAAATCCTCCATCACTTCCTACCTATCTCTGCCAAAGAATACCCGAAAAAATACCAACCTCACTCTCTACATCCAACGTTGACAACGAATGCATGAGTCTGCACTCATACACTGAACAAACGAATATGCACAGTTAATATAATAATAACGACCGAGAAAATATTGTCCATTGTGCCCAAACCCCCCCCAACAGACCCTTCAGCAGAAATCCTCGAGGCCATCCTCAGAACCCCCCTACCACGGACCGCTTGGCAGGAGTAATTCTTCCGCTGCCCCACTCCATACTTCCCCCGATCTGTCACCTGCCTTCCCAACCCCGTCGCCCAGACCCACCCCAACTAGGACGGCCTCCTACTCCGCCCCAGTCTTCTGGCTACCTGTATGCTACCGACCATGCCAGGGTCCCTGTCGCGGTGGAACCCGAACGCGTATGGCCGATCCATCACTGAAAACAGGGGGCTGCATTCCTGGACGTTCGTTCTCTTCGTTCCGTCTTTACCTGGGTTTTTCTGAGTATGAGCTTCATGCAGAAGGTAACGCGCTGATTTACAGGGACTAGAGTGAGTGCAGGTGATTGAGATGAGAATTACGGTGGTAATCCGTAAAAAAGGCAGTGCGACGCGAGGCTGAGGGAAAGAGCTGTGTTATTCGGTCTACTTATCTCTGTATTTATCAGTCTGATTATTCTAATATTATACACCACAGGCCCACGACACACACAACACGACTATTCACACACCACTACAACACCACATCATTGTACACAACATACACACAACCACACACACACACACACACACACAACACACACATATATGAAATAATCTTGATAATAAAAGGATAACATTGTAAAACAAGACAAACAAATAAGCCCATAAGTATATGTTATACCGGGTTAATGGATCGTATAATATAAATAAGGTATACTGAGTATAGAGGGTAGTAAATTAATAAGATGTGTGGGTTGTGTAGTTTGACTCTGTAGTAAGTGTGTGAAGAGGAATAGGTATACATACTTTAATATTATATAAGTATATAAATATAGTTTATAGTATATATATATAAATTATGTATATAATATTATATATATATAAAATATAGATTTAATAGTAATAGGTATTTTTATATAATACGTGTGAATGGTAGTGTGTGTGAGTGCAAAGAATGATGTGAATAGTAGCTGTGGAATTAGTGTGGTGTGTGGTAAGATATGTGTAAAGACGAGATGTGGAGGGTGAGTTGTTTGTGAATATAATATATATATAATATATATATAAATATAGTATAATATATATATATATATACTAATATATATATATATATATATGTATGTTGATGAAGAAGGGAGGATGAAAGGGAAGGAAGAAATTAAGAAAAGAAAGAGATGATTAAGAGAGATGGAGCCAAGAAAAAGAGAAGAGAGACCGAGAAAAGAAAAGATAGACAAAAAAAGAAGAGAGACAAAAAAGAGAGGGAACAATCAGGAAACGCGTTCAGAGTAAATGAGAAACCAAAACAAGGAGAAAAGAGGAAATAAACAAACACAAAAAAAAAAAAAAAATCAAACAAACGAACACTCTCTTATCATCCAGAAAATAAAAATATCGACCGCTGCAATTCAGATTTTAACCATGGATGAACAAACAAGACAACGGATTCTGCAACAACCTTTCAAAATCGGCCGTTCAGTTTTCGAATGTGCACACATGTACGCTGAAGATTATGTACACATAAAGAATTGCAAAGAATCAAAGTTGACACATAGTTAACCATGGGATGAAATTAGTCATCCATTATTGCACGAATGGCAAACTCATGCCACATGCATAGGCCTATCTTACAACTTAATGATAAATCACTCATGTAAACAATTTAATGTAAAGTAGGAAATTCAGTTTAATTAAAGATCAATATTACGGTAGATTCCAGTGACACATTTTCTACGATCATAAATTAGTGGATTCATGTCTTCACAAATGATATAGAAAAGTAAACGGCAGAAGGAAAGGGATAAATTTCTAGCGACAAGCAAAAAAAACAAAAACACAAAAAACAAAAAAAAAAAAAAAAAAAAAAAAAAAAAAAAAAAAAAAAAATTATAATATATATAAATATTTATATTATATTATTATATATACTATATATGTATATATATATTGTCTGTATATTTATTCTACATATTTTTCTTCATAATCCTCTATTTTCCTTCGTTCTAGGGAGAATTGTCTTGACACTATGACAGAGAAGCACTTTAGAAAAGATAGTTTATGTAAACGATTATTATAAGCTACAGGATATCAATCTAGGATTTAATATAGTTTGACGTTCCATGATTCAGACGCAACACTCTCTTCAGAAAGGGTACATATATTAGCAATTATATTATCACACTCTAGTTCCATATTATTCTAATTGTATTGAATAATATCCGTGTATATCTGCATGATTATTATGCATTTAAAGATCAGACATTTTTTGTTTCATTACCATGGTTTGTATCTCCCAAACAACATACATATGTAGAGACACAGACATACACATATACACAGGCATAGGCATATAAACACACATCATAATAGTTATGTATGTGCGTATACAAGAAAATATACCATATCGGCAATTTTTTAATCCAGGGAAAACGGAAATTATATCAAAATATATCAAAAACATGAAAACACGTAATGTTAATATAGAATCATACATTTCAAGTATAAAACAAGAAGAAAAAGAAACAAAAAAACAACATATTGCAGACTTATCCCAAGAAATAAGAATGATTTTTATTTAATTCAACGTCTATATGCGAGCTACTTGAATTTAAAGATAAAAAACGATATCTCAGATACAAATATTCACCGGTAAAAGGGATCACATCTTTGGAAATTCTGGCTCTTTGTAATGATTGCAGTATGTTGATGATTTTTGTATTTTTTTATTGCTTACATCGTATTGCATAGACGTCTTAGCAAATAAGTAAGACAGATGAGTTGGCAAAAAAAAAAAATAATATAAATTAAAATAATAAAAATAAAAATAAATAATAATGATGGAAATGATGTGATTGATAAATAAACATTGGTTAAATATCATAAGGCAATGAGAACGTTATAAATCAAAGTCAACGTTGGTCCCACATCGAAGTGGACGTAGGAAACAGGCATAATAAGTCGCGGGATGATGCAGTAGGGTGGCCAGTTCCTT
>NW_020872859.1:285078-287578 GCF_003789085.1 Penaeus vannamei
CAGACAACATAACCGCCCCAACGTCCTGATATTACTAGAGAACAATAGCACAGTAGAAGTAATTTTTAGATCAACATAATCTTACACCATTCTGAATATAATACACAGACACACGCTTCGCGCGCAGCTGAGACCCAACAAACACAGCACACAAATACACGACACACGCACACCACACTCATTAAACATCACACACCATAAAGACACGTGCACACACGCCCAATCATGAATAATATTACAACTACACACAACATACTATACTTACACGCACACACCACACACAGATAGCATCAATTATATGTAATAATACTCACAACACACATCACAAACAAACACACTACACACACACACACACCACACACACACACACACACACACACGCACACAACTCATTAAACTTAGCCTATCACAAATGTACAACTTTTCAAAGTAATGTGATGGTTCAGCACACACAAACACTCACCCAACAAATACTTTTATACCCGTATCTTTCAATAATATAAAGTGAATCACACACAACACACTCAAACACACTAAACACATACACATTCATAATGCACACAAACACAATAGCTATAGATAACCTACAACGTAAAACATCATAATCTATTTAGCCATTTATGTATCACCTGAATAAAAATATATTGCATTAGTCAATAGTGAATCTTTTCATTTGAACTTAAGAAATTCGCCAAATCTTGGCATCGTGAACAGTAGCACTCATTGTGTCAATTGTGAATCTCTATTCGATATTCGTCTGTATGTTGCTTGCATCTCTTCTCTAATTTCTCTATCAAATAATTTTTTCTTTTTTCTTCTCGTATTGAAATATCATTTGTATAGATTCAATCTTCCTCTACTCTTTGCTCTCTATGTCCCTCTCGCCCTTACTTTGTCCTATCGGTCCTATAACCCAGTCCTCTCTTTTCTCTGTCACTCCTCCTTAAAATATGATCAAAAGAAACTATTCTCTGGGAGTGATATGGATGCTTGAACTTAAAATGATAACTATATGCTGATTATAAATATAATAAAAAAAGGAAGAACAAGAAGAGAAGAAAAAATGTATATATATATTATAGTATAATATATATATATATATAATACTATAGTAATATTATATATTTCTATATTAATCATATATAGTAAGTCAAACACTACATATACATACGTCCGCACACTCTGTTCGGAGACCATATTATCTTTAATTTCATGTTCATTAGTCTGGTTTGCGCATACATATTTAATTGCATATAAACCCAAGTGTTTTCTCTCTCTCTCGTCGTCTTCTCTTTCTCTGATCCATCTCTCTTTCAATATCTCTCTCTCCCTCTCTCTCTCCTGCTCGTCTACCCTCACTCTATAACCTCTGTCTCCCGCTCTCTCCTCTCTCTCTTCCTAGCCATACCCACTCCCTCTACTCCCCTCTCTTTCCTCACCCACCCTCCTCTCTCTTCGCACACAACACATATACACACAGCACACCACCACCCACACATCGCCTCTTGCAATCGTCTAAGTCTTGAAATGAGCACAAGAACTTCCTCCATCCAAAATACACCTATTTCAGCTTACTTCAACATAACAAATATTTTCTCGGAATTCTCGTGATGTGCACAGGTTTTTTTTTTCATGTTCTTTTTGACAAATTTTTCCTTCTGAGTTTATGAATTAGTTATACTTTCTTTTGAGATTTATTTAAAAGTTTGTTTTAGGAAGACTGCATGCCTCATAAGAAAATAAAATCTAGTGCTTGTAAATATGTATGTCACCACACACACACAAAACACACAACACACCACACACACACACACACCTATATAATATATAGTATATATATATATATATATATATATATAACATATTCATATATAATATATATATATATATATACAATAATGTATAATATATTATTACTATATACATATAACATATTCCCTAGTAATATACATAACATACACACACACACACACATACATACATACATACCAATCTTGACTTTCCCTCCCCCTCCTCTGACCCCCCCCCCCCGTCTCCTGAAATGGGCGGGTGCCACGTGGTCGCGAGAGAGAGTGCCAGAACACAAATGATTTACTGCCGTCACAGTCCATTCGTCCGTGCCAGATAGGCTCATGGAAAAAAATTTTTTAAGAAGTGTGTGTAAAGATGAGAGTGAAGAAGAAAAAAGAAAAATGTTGCGTCATATGCAGATATTTGTCTTATAAGAAATGGGGCGGGGGGAGGGAGGGGTGGGGGGAGAGGGTGATGTAGATGTTGAAATGAAGTTATGACGATGAGAAACACGGCATGTGAAGAAATTAATGAATGGAAGATGATAAAAGGTAGGAGGTAAATAATAAAAGATATATATGTATTGAAAAAAACAACAGTCATATGAAAGCTATAAAGTTCAAGAGAAAAGTCATGATTATAAGAAGTTTAATTTCCAGACTGATAATTGAGGCAACATTTGTTTTTTATTGAGCAATATATATATATA
>NW_020872859.1:292578-296574 GCF_003789085.1 Penaeus vannamei
CCTGTTTGGCTTGTCTGTTTTCTGTTTGTTTTAGCGCATCATAATTTGTTAGTTTTTTTTTTTTTTTTTTTGTGTCTCTGTCTCTCTCTCTGGCATTCTGTCAGTCTTTGTCTCTGTCTCTCTCTTTCTCTCTCTCTCTCTCTCTCTCTCTCTCTCTCTCTCTCTCTCTCTCTCTATCTCTCTCTCTCGTCTCATCATCCTCTCTCTCTCGCTCTCTCTTCTCTCCTCTTCCTCTACTCTCCTATCCTTCTCTCTCCTCCTCTCTCTCTCCTCTTCCTCCTCTCTCTTCCTCCTCCTCTCACTCCTCTCTCTCAGCACATGCTCTTCTCTCACTCTCTCTCTCTTCTCTCCGTCTCTCTCTCTCTTCTCTCTCTCCTCGCTCTCTCATCATACTCTCCTCTCTCTCTCTGTCTCTCTTTCTTCTCTTATTTTATAATTATTTTTTTTTGGTGAAAGAAATATCGTCAGCTGAGTGTGGTTGTGTGTGTTGTGTGTGTGTGTGTGTGTGTGTGTGTGTGTGTGTGTGTGTGTGGTGTGAGTTGCGTGTGTGTGTGTGTGTGTATGATGTGTTGTGCGTTGTGTGCGTGCGTGCGTTGTGTGTATGTGTGTGTGGAGTTCGTGTATGTGTTCAGTGTGCCTATGCATACTCGTGTGCACTAACGAGACAGGCTGACCATTAAACGAAGGCGGTTTTGCATTCTCGAGTTTGTAAACCTCATTTTTTTATGATTATTTCGTATGTTTTGTTTTTGTTTTTTGTTTTTAGAGCGTGGACGCAGGTGTACACGGACGCACACGGTATTCACTGTCGCGGCATACATACACGTAAAAAGACACACACACACACACGCACACGCACACACAAACGCATGCACATACAAACAACACACACGCAGCAAACAGCATGCACACACACACCACACACACAACACACACACACACACACACACACACACACACACACACACACACACACACCAACGAAACACAATTCTTCCACACACACATCACACACACACACACAACACGCATGCACACACATATAACACAAAACCATCCAAGACCAAAACACAAACACAAAACGCATGCACATACACACGAAAACAAACAAGCAATACAAAAACGCTGAAAACTGAACCGTTAATTTATTTTCATAACGCATAACATTCTTAAGATGCGAGTATTTGATCGTGTCCCGGTGTTCGCTAGGTTGCCAAGTCTTTTTTTTAAATAGTATTATTCTCAACGTGTAAGTCAGTCATTAAATACAATTTTCATGTGCTTTTGTCATCATTATCGGTATTTATTTATTTTTTTTGCTAGGTGTTTTCTTTTATTTTTAAAGACATACATAAATAAAAAATGAATATTAAACTTAGGTAAGGAAGTTCAGTTATTTGTTTTAGATTACACATAGTAAATCAGCTCGTCCAACAGCTGCGCGCGCGGCAGCACCACAGCACTACATCACAATCACACAGCACCTTACACACGTAATAGATTTATCATTTGACGCAAAGAATAGAAATGATAAAAGCATAAGGTTATGTCTTGCACATGTACACGCAAAATAAAAACGCAACACTCCACACAACAGACAAACACAATACACAAACACAATTCAACAATGACCACAACAACATCAACACACACATCACACGTGACTATCACGCGAGACAACACGATCATTCTACATCACAATATATATTCAATTATAAGCATAAGAGACACCCACTACACACACCACACAAACATCACACCACACACACACACTGCCGTCTCAATATTCGCATTATTCACATTACACACTATATTATTTATCATAAAACATTATTTCCTTTTTTTCTTTTTCGCAGATTAAATCATCATCATGAGACTGCTTCCCATTTTTGTCCTCGTTTTGGTAAGTTAAAGTTAATATGCAGTTGTATTAATTAATGAAAAAGGAATTAAAAATATGAATGAAAATGGGTCGTTTTACCATACACAGAATTATCCCTGCGATTAGTATGCATCTTTATTTATTTTGTTTTTCTTATTCTTCTTCATCTTTGGTATGTAAGTATCTGTTTGTTTGTTTTTCTTTCTTTTTCTTAATAATTTTTTTTCTTTCTCGACTTGTTATCTCGATGGTGTGTTTTAGTTTTTTTTATTTCTGTATTGTCGACTGTGTGTTTTTTTTTTTTTTTTTTTTTAATTTGTTATGGTATTGATTGTGTATTTCAGTTTGTTTGTTTGTTTTTTCATCTGTAATTTCTACTATGTATTTCAAGTCTTAATTCATGTAGTTCTATTTTATCGACTGTGTATTTCATTTTTTTTTCTATACTATCTACTCTGTATTTTAGTTTTTCTTCTGTATTTTGACTGTGTATTTCAGTTTTTTTCCCATATTTTCGACTGTGTATTTCAGTTGTTTTTCTCTTCTATAATTTCGACTATGCCTTTCTTTTTTTTCTATATCATCAACTGTTCACTGCGAAGTTATTCATCGTCTTATTCATTCTTTCCTGCATTTGTGACGATGAATTCTCGGACGCTTCCCATTGGTTGAAATTCCCGGCGAGGGTTACGAGCTTAGCCAATTAGGGAGAATGACCGTTAAAAAATTTGAACAAAAAAAATAAAAAATAAAAAAAAAAAAAAAAAAGATAGGGCATTAGACAATGCCCGTATTTTAACAAAAACGAGGGACATAGAAAGTTGGAGTAACAAAATATTTGCGGCCTCTATTAATTTTCAATGCATTGTTTCGCGATGCTTCGGCGGAGGAAGGGGGTCGAGGCGGGACACGGGGGTCGTGGGAACGGGGCGCGCGGTTTTTTTTTTCTTTTTCCTTTTGTTTCGCTGTCTCTGTTGTCTTCTGATTCTGGTTTTTTTGGTGTTTGTGTGTCTTCTTTTTTGTCTGTTTCTGGAGGTACGATAATGGGCATGTGGGGGATACTCCATCTCTACTCTCACTATCGTACCGTCTTGCCGGCGTTCTCATCTCTCTCTCTCTCTTATCTTCTCTCTCTCTCTCTCTCTACTCTCCCTCTGCTCTCTGTCATCTCTTCTCTCTCTCTCTCTCGCGTTCGTCATATAGTTTTTTTTAAAAGTAATCGTACATTGAAAATAATATTTTTTTTAAGTGTTTTAATTTGATTATTTAAGAGATAAAAAAAAAAAACGTTATTGATAGTAAAGATAAAAGTGAGAAAAAAGATATCAATAGGCTAGTTTATGACCTCAGACGTAGGCAGAATCCTGTAGGCAATGGAGGCAAATGACGCGATAAACAAGGAGGTACAAGAAAGGGGGAAGAAGAAGTGGAGGGAATAGGAACGAAGGTATAAAGAAGGAGAAGAGGAGATGTGGGAAGATGGTGAGTGCGCGGAGAGGGACGTAGGTTGGGTGAGAGGAGGATGTATCATGTTAGAGAAGAAAGTAGGGTACGAAGAGGGAGAAAAGAATGATAAGAATGAGAAGAGAAGAGCGGTGGAGTTGAAAAATAAGAGAACGAAAGGAATGGGGAGAGGGAAAAAATGAAAGGAATAGGAAAGGAGATGGAGTAATAAGAAGGAATGTGAGGAGTCATGAGACGATAGCTGAGCAGGGAGAATTGAGGATGAGAGTAGAAGGACGAGCGGAGAATGAGAAGAGAGAAGAGTGAGAGAATTGAATGGATAAAAAAGAAGGAGATTGGATAACGGATGGAGATGGGAGAATAAATCATGCTTACTACAAGGATCTCTCAAAATTGCTGCCTCCAGGAAGGTAGCTGGCAGGTAAGTTCTCCAGGTAGAGAAGGCCTTGATCTTGCGCCTACATATTGAAAGGGCGGGCGGAGGCGCAGGTGTACGTCGACCGAGACCGGTTTTTTAAAATTTTATATTTATTCTCTTTTCTCCTCTTTTTCTGACCTTTCTTTTTCTCTCTCTTCTTTTGTCTTTCTGCTTTATTTCCTCGTTTTTTCTGTCTTTTGTTTTTCTTTTATTTTTTCTCTCTTTGTCTTCC
>NW_020872859.1:304174-314174 GCF_003789085.1 Penaeus vannamei
GGCCCACAGAGAAGACGGTAACAGTTGATTACAATTAATGAGCAGTAAACAATTAAAGGTTAAACCACAGGCCTCGCACTCGCGGTAAGGTTAACTCTGGTCTCAAGAGAAAGACAGCCAGCAGTGGCGGCTGCGGTTAAGGCCATATTGGCTAATTGTGTTCATGTTATAATAGTTTTCACCAATATTCCTTTAAAGAGCCATGTTCGTGACTGATCTGGTATATGGGAATTATCTTTCCAGACCGAGAGAGAATTTTTTTCAATGTTTATGTCAACAGCTTATTGATTAAACATCATATAAATGGGACGACGATTTTGAATATTGCAGGGAGCTTGCAGGATGAAGTATAATTTTGTGTCAAATTTCGGATACTTTTTTTTTTAAACACTATGGTTTTGAGTGATATAAGGGCAAATTGTTAAAGTTTTGATGCGTGCGACTCTGAATTAAACGGCAACTTCAGTCAGCCAAACAACGAATTGTCATTTAATTAATAGAGATCTAAAGAGGCAAAGAGGAGGGGGAATCTCCCTTCAGTAGAGTAACGTATGCATAAAATCTTTTAGAGTCAAGATAATTTATATCTGAGAATACAGGCAAATCGTAAGCACGATTAAATTTCGATATACGTGTATGTGCTGTACACACACACACACACACACACACACACACACACACACACACACACACACACACACACACACACACACACACACACACACACACACACACACACACACACACACACATAATCCCTTTGAAAATCATGATAACAAAGCAAAGTCAAAACACCAACTATGATCCTCACCTGATTTCCCTCAGTGATCTTGACCGGCTTCGACCCCAACGTGACGTTCGAAGGATTCTTCATCGAGGCTTTCAACGCCGAAGGGCAGCCCATCGGGTCCTTCGTCAACGCCCCCAAGACGATCGAATGTGGATCCGCAGTAAGTATGGCCGATGGGTTTGGGTTCCTGGCCGCGGGCGAGTCTCGGTAGGCAGCTGGCCATGTGAGGGAACGGGGGAAGAACCTTGGCTGGTACTGGTAGTGTCGGTGAATAAGTAATAATGACAAGAAAATAAATGTGCTAGACATCAAAGGTCATATAGCACTGTGGTAGAGTGTCGGTGAATGATTAGTTTTTAATGGAAGTGTTTTATGTAAATAGTTAACGGCTGGTCATAAAGGGAACAGGGGAAGCTTGGTTGATAAAGCGTTGTGTAAACTGTCGGTGAATGATTAGTTTTTGATGGCGTTGGTTTGGTTTAGTTGTTGGGGTTGATTGATGGTTTAAGAAGTGAGATTGATGGCTTAAAACTTTGAGATGGAATATTTGGGAAATTGAGATTAATCGATTGTCTCAAGAATTGACATTGCTATCTTCAAATATTTATTGATGCAGGCTAGAATATGCCAGCATTCAGAGAGTTAGGCGAGTTGTTTCTCTAGGGACTTTTTTAACGTAGTTTTCCCTTTCTTCCTGGTTGTTATTGGAAGACATACTTCGAAAATTTGTATCGAGAAACTAAGCGAGAAACAATCAGAAATGATTGATCATCTTGCAAATACCCCTGAACATTAGTCCAATCCTGTCTGAAACACGGACGTCACCAGGTTAAATTCATAAAAGGGTACTTTAGAATATTTGCAGGACAAACTGACTCCCGGATTTCAGGAAACTAATCCCACGCAGGTAGTCATGTAGATATGTAACTGATTATTATTTTTTTAACCATACAGAGAAGAGAAAGCCTGGTGATGCGTATCAGATATAACAAGGGTTTGCAAAGGGCACAAATGAAATACCGTTACCTCATAATGTCATGCTGAGGGCGGAGATTTCAAAGTAAATGTAATCTGATGTTTTGATTTATCATATCGACCTCATATATGAAAATATACATACATTTACAGGATAGTAGATGAGATGGGAGTAACAAACGACCCTTAGGAGAGACTTGATTGACTGATTTTATTACTTCACAGACTGCAGCTTATCAAGCAGACAGCTCTGCCAAGGTGGTTGAGATGATGACCTGGGCAGCTCCTGTTGACATGGCTGGAATCGTCACCTTCAGGTAAAGAGGAATTGGCGTATAGTAACAAATTGATGTTCTAAACATTCATTCTCTCAAAGAAAATACTCCAACTGCCATTATGGAATATTTTGCTCGGTATTTTTCTTTTAATTTTGATGTCTTCCTTACAGGGCCACTGTGGTTATGAATGACGAATTTTACTGGAACGACGTGACTGCTAAGGCGATGTTGGCCTAAGGATATCTGGAAAACTAAAGCAAGAACTCTTGAAATGCATCTCTTTTTGTATGCTTTCTTATAATTTGACTTCCATTATTTTTATATTCTATATGAATAACTACAATCTTATTTTCAAATCCATAGCAACATATAAACAACAGATAAAAGATTATAGTGTATTTATTATTTATTGATAATAAAATCTTCAAATATCTGCTTATCTTTCATACTACATATCCATATATATGAAAATTCTAAAAGGTAAAAATATTGTACGCAGGAAGAACAGTACTGTTGTAGATTTCCTACACAAGTACACTTGGAAATGCAGGTACCATCTATTAGTCTATCAACATAAAAGAAAGAGAGTGAGAGAGATGGAGAGAAAACAGCAGCACGGGATTAACCATAAAGCAAGAATAGTTTATTAGTAAGTGCTTAGAGCACTGAGTGAATGCTGAACACCACAAATTACCATTAATTGCTATCTAATTTCATGGAATTCCAGATTCATGAAAATTACTTACAGGCACATTCTGAGATTAGTAATTTTTATTATTAATGCTGTCCCTTATTATACTAAACCAGCTTTAAAGTTTTAATTTATCAGCCATCTGAGATATACTGCAGGAATACCATTTGAGATTCTGAGGGTGTATACCATTGAAAAGGATGAACATCATTAATGATTTGTGCAAAAGACATTGCCTAGCCTTACTCCAGCCCTAAGAGAAAGAGAAAGAGAGAGAAAATAAAAATGAGTAATGGAAAGAGAAAGAGAGAGCATGAGAACAAAGACATAGATACAAAGTAGATTTGATAATTAATACTATAAGCCTGTTGAGTCGATTAACTCTCTAGTAGGTGTATTCCCTATAATGATGGATTTCTGTAGAAAAATCTTAAATTGTTTCCAAACCACTAAGTCAGTTTCTCCTATGTGAACCAAATATTACTTTTTGATCCTCTCCTTGCATATACAGGCAGTATGAAGATAAAAAAAAATCATTTAAAGCACAAAGAAAACAAGTGTAATTAAGTATGGAATCTAATCTAAGCATAGCCAGTGAGAGACTAAATGGAAGGCAGAAGACAGATGATGCATCATTGCTTATTGTCAATTCTCTAAGTGTTTGTGGATGTTATAATGCAGTCTGTAATTTATTGCAATACAGCAGGAGTAGCAGAAGCATCTATTAGCCAATGAGTGTCTGTCTTTAGTCTTTATTTAGGCATTACTGTGCATGGTATGTTCTGCTCTGACTGCAAAATATAGGGAAAGATGTAATTGCGCCTCGCCTTCATGTCTGTCTAATATTTGGCTCAGCTTCTGAAATTTCTTGAATACCATAATCACATATTAGAGAAGAATGACCTAAAAGACAAGGCTAATCAAACACAGCATTATTTCATTTTTTTTTGGCAAAACTGTTTCATATAAAAATTAATTGAAAGTTCACATGATTGAAATAACACCAGTGAAAATGAATCTTGCCTACATTCACTGTATTAGTACAAAACCTGTAAAATTCATTACATTCAATGTATTAGTACAAAACAAGTAAAAGTCATTACAGTATAAAATCAATTACAATATGGCTTTTATCTCTACACCACAGACAGCTGAACACAACCAAAAAGTTCAGACTAGTGAATAGGAAAACATGAAGATTAGTAAAATCAATAATATATATTCATTATAAAAAAAAAAAAAATCTACTTCATTTAATTTCAGGAATAAATTATGCAAACTTTATAAATTGGCAGTGAAAGGCATTTTTGTACATATTTTTCCATCTTTACTTCAAATAAATTAAATCTACATGCATTCAATAAGGTTGTTTACTTACATGTTTAACCAGAAAAATAAATGATAAAAAAATCACAGTTGCCAAATAACCTCAAAATATATATCAATAACAAACATCTTATCTTTAACAAAAATTAAAGGAACAACAGTAAAATCAACAACAAATCTATGTTTTTGATACTCTTAAAAAGAATAACATGTCTATAGACCATAATTTTCTTTGTGAATTTGTCCAAAGTCCTACAGAACATGGGAATAACCATACCATAAACCTCAGTATTCCCCCGACATAAAACTACAACTGACAACTTAATTATCTAATTCGAAGTCCCCCTTCACCATTTCCCAATCCTACAACCTTCACAACCCCCTTAACAGTCAACAAAGGCAGTTAACCTTTCCATAAACCTCAATATTTTGCCTTAAACATCCTTCTCCTAACACAAAACAACAACAACACTTCAGAATAACACACACATAGAAGGTAAGTTTAATTCTCCAAGAAATCATAAAATCCCTTTTACGTATAACATAGACGTGGGACTTAGGCATATCGGAAGCGAACATTCACAATCTTGAATGGGGAGAAAGTAAGAGGTATATAAAAGTATTTATTGTCCTGTCCCACATTTGCTGGTCTGGCATCAAATGGCAGCGGCTGATATGATTCTTCTAGTCCATTGCAGAGATGGACACCTTTTGGGGGAGGAATGGCAGTTGCTTTCAACCTGCAATGATTCGAGGGTTTTGATAAATAATAACAGAACATTATATTTAAGAGTAACAAAGGAATATATATGCATGTGCAACAACATATATGCATATATATATATTCAAATCTGTCTATCTGTCACACACACACACACACTATGGCAGAGCAATTTATGTAGTGCCAATTTCATTTACAAAAGTTGAACAGTTCACCAACAATTCATATATATATATATATATATATATATATATATATATATATATATATATACTATATATATATATATATATATATATATATATATATATATATATATATATATATATATATATATATATATATATATATATATATATATATATATATATATATATATATATATATATATATATATATATATATATATATATATATATATATATATATATATATATATATATATATATATATATATATATATATATATATATATATATATATATATATACTATATATATATATATATATAAAAAAAAAAAAAAAAAAAAAAAAAAAAAAAAAATATATATATATATATATATATATATATATATATATATATATATATATATATATATATATAGTGTAATGCATTAGTGTGTGCGCAGAAGTAAAATCATGAACTGGACCTGATACAGCTTAGTATTCCATTAGAGTCTACCTAAAGACTACAGTTAAAAGTAATAATAATAATAAAAAGCCTATTTGCCACATACTACTGCTAGAACAACACTCACCATATTCTGTGGCTTCCACCTTGCATTTCATACAGACGCACCACAACGTCCCCAGTCTTGTCTTCGGCCAACTTCACAGCCTCAATCATAACTCCTTCACCAATCACACTGAACCAATCCAACTTGATATCACTGTCTCTTCTGAAAAAGAAGAAAATGTTGCCTTACTACAGGGAAACTTTAATCTAATTCAAAAAATAAAAAAATGGGACATATAACATGATAGATTCTTAATGTGTGAGAGATTTGAAGCATATACATATTAAGAGAAAAATAAGTAAATGAAAAAGAGGCTAAAAAATCTATACCATATCTTTGGGAAATAAAATCCTTTACTTACGATAATTTTGCAGTGAAAACGATCAGATTTGTGTTGAATTCATATGCTCTTTGAGGAACACCAGCACTCTGCAGTGTCCCTAGAAAATAAACAATTACTTATCAAATAAATTTCTCTAATTTTGACATGAAGCGAATTAAAAACAATGAAAAAAATTATCAACACCTATTGTGTACACATATAAAACCATTTCATTTATATCAGTTCCTATAAAAATTAACCTCTGTGGGGCATAACAGCATATTTGAATGAGTGTTTGCCCATGTCGCATCGGTCGTCAGGTGCCTTGGGTGACCGCAGCAGGGAGAGGCTTAGCGTGCTACCACGTGCAGTCCAACCATACTTGCTATCATTGAGGACTGCAACACCGAAGTTGTGCTCTGAGAGGTCAGCCCATCTGCAATAGTTGCACTTTTGATATGTAAAGTCTAATTTTTTTATGGTTGGGTTTACTTCAAATAACTGATCTAAATGCTTGACTAAGAAGAAAGGTAATGGCTATAGCAAAACTATAATGATAAAAAGAATTCCCATGACAATATCAACAACAACAACAACAATAATAATAATAGTAATAGTAATAATAATAATGATAATAATAGTAATTGAAAAAAAGAAAAAAGAAGAAGAAAAAAAGAAAAAGAAAAAGAAGAAGAAAAGAAAAAAGAAAAAAAAGAAAAAAAAGAAAGAAGAGAAAGAAAAAAAAAAAAAAAATCAAAGCTAAACAAAACCATCACTTTCACATACTTGTGGCCACACACTTCAAACTTTGCCGAGTCCCATGAAGTGTTCATGTGAGTAGGGCGATACAAGTGGCCAAACTGCGTGTCGAAAGATGCCTCCCGTGCAATGATGCCAGTGTTGAAACCCACTTTTAGGAACTTGCGATTCTCGTGCCAGTTTACGTGCGTGTGGAAGGTTAGGTAGGGATTCACAGCTGACAGGGATATTTCTTGGTTAAGGACGGAGACCTCACTAATCTTCATCTTCCATTCTAGTCTCACCATCACAGGGGTATTCTCAATAACTTGAATTTCTGACAGTATGCAGCCACTCTGAAAATTAGTATAAACATGACAAACTTAAATTGCTTTTATTTCTCGCTTGAAGTGGATCAAAATGTTAAAATTTCATTATATGAATGAACCACTTTAAGGTTATTCCTGATTCATGTTTAAACCTTTCTACAACCAAACTTTTCCTTAAGAAAGTGTTAAAACTCCCTTAATGGAAAAGAAACGAAAGAAAAGAAAAAAAAATCAGCTCTAAAAAAACGTAATGGTGCCACTAACCTGCTTTTCATTCAAGATCTTTCCCGTTTCCAAGTGATAATCCATGCTATCCCAAGCATCCCAGTACAGAGGAATATCATCATAAATCATTAACTGATTCCCAGCACACTGTGATCCCTCCGGTGTTCTAAACACATCCTGGTCTGGCTGGTCAGCAAGCACCAAACTTGTCACTTGCCCATTTTTGTTTATCTCTGCTCGTATGTAGCTGTTTTCTAGAACAAAGGTGTCTTTTTCCATCCCTGAAACAGTGAAAAAAAATTAGTTAAACTTATGGAAGACTAAATGCTAAAAACAATGCCAATGGTGATGATCTCACTGAAATACCACTTCATGGAAAAACTTTACTAATCTGTCATCAAACAACTTACAAACTTTCACAGCTGGGGGGTTTATGGGGGTGAGTTTTGACCACCCAATGCCTTGCATTTCTACAGCAACATAGTGGCCTCCCCCAGCAGCCTCATTCATTTCCCCTTCTACCCGCATGCGCTTCCTAGTTGGTTCATCGCAGTCCTCCTTGAGGTTGATGATCTGATGGACTTGCCAAGGGAGAGTGTTCACTGCCACAGCTTGCTCTCTGGATCCTTGGTGGGCTGACTCTAATCAAGAAGAAAAAAGGGGAACCTCATGTCTCTAAAGTAATAATATTAAAAAAAAGATTAAGACCACATATAAAAAAAGGTAAAGTGGAATAAAATGTCATTGCACCACTCTGACAGACCATGAAGGGAGAAAAGCACTTTTCTTACCATGCATTATGTGTGGCAAACATGCAACTCTAGTCTTTGCAGCAGCAGTCAAGGCTTCTCTGTAGAGCTGGTCGCTGTCTTTGTACACGGTGCCAATACTGGATCCTGGTATCACATCATGAAACTGGTTGAGCAGGACCTTCTTCCAGGCATCAACAAGGGCATCATGGTGTCTGAAATTTGTCAACAAATTATTGGATTAATCTCATTTTTAATCACCTGGAGAGATACTGACAGAAACACATGCACATATTAAAAACACATACAAACACACACATACAGAATAAAAGGAAAAAAAGAAAAAAATGTATTAAATTTTTTTTTTTACATATATAATGATTATATAACATACATAACTGAGCAAAAATACATGAAATATTCTTTACATTACCTGTAGATTGTTTGTCTGTCTAGGCCACCTTTCATAGCAGTGATTGCTAGAAACAATTCAGCATCCCTAAGTGCAAATTCACACTCACGGTTTAATCGTTTAGTGTTAGCCTGTTGAGAAAATGTTCATTAGTATTATGGATACAAAAATATCTTAGTTTTCAGTAAAAGGTATTCACATAAACTGGTATAACACTTTTAATTCAATACACTTTTCATGACATTCTGTATGATAATTCTATCTTACTAACCTGTGATGTGTAAGTGCCATTGTGTAACTCAAGGTAAAGCTCTCCCACCCAGCGGCACAAGTTGTGCTTTTCCGATTCCAAACGCCTGAAGAAGTCATCAGGAGACATGTGCTCCATCCTTCAAGGGGAGAAAAAAGGAAGACGTGGATGGAAAGGAGACAGAAATGGATGATGATGATGATAACAAGCGATGAAAAAATACAAGGAAGATAATATAACAAAAAGAAGAAAAGGAAAAAAGAATACATAATAACAACAATGGTAACGATAATAATAATAATGGCAATAATGATGACAGCAATAACCACAATAAAAATAATAACAATGATACTAATAAAATTATTATTACTCTATTATTTCACAATGTAACAGTAGTCAGAAAGAAAGTTATAATCATAAAAATCAAGACAAGAGTAATCAAAATGACATAAATAATACAAGTAGGAGAGAACAATAAAAACAGTAACAACATTAAGAAAACATAATAGAAAAGGAAAATAAGAAAAAAAGGATAAAGAAAAGAACTTATGAATAATTCCAACCAATTCTCCAGCATCACAGATAAATAATCAGCCTATGTAAAACCCCATAACCTCTATTCATATAACAAGAATCATGCTTTCTTAAGACAATATGGAACAAACTTTACTTTGGGCATCCATCCACATCCTTCAGTCGCCTGGCTCTCTCCAGCATGTCTCTCGTAGGTCCACCACCTCCATCTCCATAGCCATACAGGAAGGCTGAAGTAGACACACGACCTTTGTCTTCAAGATTTTTGACTGTCCTTACGGCCTCATCAACACTGTGGTTTTAAAACATGAACAGAATCAATTAAATTCTTGAGCATAGTATCTATGGTTTTAAAAAATGAATATAGATTCCGGTATGATAGGAGTCCTGTCTTTTGACTTTTTTTTTTTTTTCACCACGGAAAGTAATTCATAACTACTAGGATATCCATTTACAAAGCAAAGCTGCAAATGTAACAGATAATTACTTTTGTGCCACTCACTTGACATTCATTTCATACGAGTCTCCAGGAGGGAAGTGAGCCAGGACAGTGCTGCCATCCAGTCCTTCCCAGATGAAGTTATGGTGAGGGAACTTGTTCACCAAGCTCCAGCTCAACTTTTGGGTTAGAAAGCGGCTGATTCCAAAATGCTGTTAGAGATGAAGAAGAAATATAATGTAGTCAATTTTCTGTTGTCACAGAAATATCTCCTAATACATATCTATATCTATATCTATCTATCTATATATATATTATACAGAAGAAATATAATGTAGTCAATTTTCTGTTGTCACAGAAATATCTCCTAATACATATCTATATCTATATCTATCATACAAAATGTAGCTACATCATAAACTAAGACAGTTTACAATTAAGGAATATAGTAAATTCAAACCATATCTTCAAATAAATTGACATG
>NW_020872859.1:321674-329174 GCF_003789085.1 Penaeus vannamei
AATATCCATTCTCTCCCTCAATTTTACTTTTTTTTTTTTTACTTAACATTTACCTGTGTACCCCTGTCATCATAAATCATTATTCCCTCTCCTAACAATAAAAATCAGTGTTTTTTTTGTATAATCCTGCTGAAAAACAAAGAGAGCAAGGCCCTTGGCAATTCATAGGTAAATATAAATAAAAACAAACTCTCCTGTGGATGGAGGTAGCAATGAAAAATAATACCAATAAACAATAAAAATTGTAGAACAATCTTTATAATAATAATAACAATATTAATAATAATAATGCCATAAGTAACAACTGTAACATTAATACCATCTATGTATGTATTAAGAAGAAAAAAAAATAATAATAATAATAATATCAACAACAATGTATTGGTGTGAGACTTAGGGCTGAGGGTACCTGTAAGGGCTCTCCACTTCTGCTCCATATCATTGCCTCAGACTGACTTTTCCACCGAAACAGGACCGGCTGGCCTTTCCATGCCTCAGGTATAGCTATCTCAATCTGTGTAAAAAGATATACAGCAATTAAATATCAAATTTCCAGATTGCAAATTTCTTTGATTATATAGTCTGTGGATTCCTTGATTTTTCTTTTAGGCCTTTTGTCATGTACCCTAAACTCCAGAATTGTCTTCCCTTATCAAACTGAATAATTATTATCATTATTGTACAGTTCTTTCTATATCAGAGAGGAAACAGAGTTGCTATTTAGGATCTAAAAAAGAGATAACTATTTTGCATATGTAGGAAAAATCTTTCTCTTCAGAAATACCATTTACATTTTTTGTAAATAATGAAGCATTATCAAGCATAGCATTCCCTTCTCTAAACTACCATTTGTAAAGATTGCAACAATTAAAATAATATATAGTAACAATTCTGGTCTGTCAACTTTGCTGACAAGGCCGGTACAGGAATACACCGGCCTAAAGAGTTGCTTGATCTAGTCTGGCAAGTTTGCAAAGGTACCTACCTTGCTTGACTCAAAAAATATATTGGAGAAAACTTACTACACCCTTACACTCATCTAATTTTTCTTTTCCCATACGAAAACATATAATCAATCATCTTTGAATGTGACCTAATGGATCTACAACAAAATTAATGCATTATAATGACACAATACTGTGGCTATATAAATAAACAAATTTTATGGCAAGGAATATCTGTATTACCTCTTTTTCCTCACTTTATCTACATTCACTTAAAATAGTATGCAACATATCTACCCTACATCACCCAAATAAAATCTTTACTAGGAAAAATGGACCTTAAGGAAAAAGTACCTTGAACCAGTGAGTGCTCCAAGTCGGGCCAAAAGACTCTCCTACTTTAATGGGGGTGAAACTTTGCGTTAGCATTTGCCTGAAGCTCCATTGCTGCCAACTCCCTTCTCCACCGGGAACTCTCCAGTGAGATATTTCTATAAAAAAAAAAGGATAGTGCAGAATGACAGTGCATACAGATAAGATTATAAAAGCAGGTGAATATCATTATACCATTTATTTATTATCATTTATATTATCATCAACATCATTTTAGCTTTCCTGTCTTCTCATTCTTAAGTGTAATCTAAATAATTTCTCATTATATTGGTGACAAGGTGTTCATCTTGAATAACAAAATTGATACTCTGCACTGAAGGACTCTATCTTTCAAATGTGTATTCAATCATTATATTCTACTTTTTTAAAGCTTAATATCTACTGATAAAAAATAATGATGGCTCTCTCTCCAAACTACTGTATCATCTAAAAGCACTAATGATGAAAACAGAATGATATCATTTCTATTACAGTTTCTAATCAACATAGATCATTTGGTTTACTGGAAAAATTTAAACAAGTCCCAAAAAGTTCCCTTCACATGAAAAATATGTAAATCATCTGGTTTCCAATCCTTTTTTCTCTTATCATTAACCATTATTCTCGCTTTTGACAATCTCAAATAATACCTGATTAAGAATAAAAGCAAACTTGATTATGCATGGGTGAAATATCTTGTAAATGTCTTGCACAAGAAACGCAAGACATGAAACACTAGAAATGAGACACTTTTATCAAAAAGAAATTAGTGAGACTCTCGAACAATCTGGTTTTGAATGGAACTGATATGGGGCTGGACAATCAATATCTTTATCAAAATTTCACGACATAAAAAAACCTCCATACTTGAAATGTTTTTCTTGAATGGGTACAGCTTTCCTCTGAGGTTGACATCGGTGAAGTACGTGTCAGATATGTATTTTTCCAGGCGCTCTAGGGTTGTCCTTCGGTGCTTGTGCAAGCTGGCCGTCACCTCCTCATCCATGGTGTACCCTGAATATAAAAATGAAAGGATAATATTAATATTTATCACATGTCCCTGTGAAGGAAGACATGAATGGAAACAATCAATAGAAAAAAAAGAATGCGTATTCATTATTTCTGACATTTATTCATCATAATCCTCTAACCTTCATCTGAATAAGAGGACCAAAAGAGAAATAAATAAATAAAAAATCTGACTAGCTGTAACTACCATATCTTTCATTAACAAAGAATGATATTGTGACATTGTTGTAAGATTCTGGGATCTGTCTTAACCTATGACATATGCAATCTCTATATCAATACATCTATATCAATATCAGTCTCTAAATCAAATACTTTTAGTGCAACCATAACATCCAGGTCGTAATCCCGGAGTTAAAATGCATAGGAAACACGTACCTTTGATATCACTTGCTCCTTCTCTTATTAACTAATAATAACTGTTTAAAACCTTACAGATGCAGATGAAGTTACACCTATTTACACCTGGTTTACCTCCTGGGTTCTGACAATCACGAAACCAGGTGGATTTGGGAGAACAAGGAAGAGAGCGCAGGTTTATGAGTTTGAAATTAGGCCTAAGTTCTCAAACGTTGTTGTGGAGGATCATTTGACGTTTTTAGAGTGAAGGCGGAAATATCGCCACGTATACGGGGATATGTTAAAGGATATGGTGTGTTTAGGGCATTAAGTTATACTATATACACTTAAAAATCAAAATTATTTAAGAAAAAAATAATCCATAATTACCTGCACGATAACCGCAAACGTTGCCAATCCACTAAAAAAAAAATATGACGGGGACAAAGCTAGCAAAACAAATTTCCCTCGTTACTCGCAGACGCTTTCCGGGACAGAGGAATTCATGCACACAAGCCGTCCACTAACCAGCGTATGTGAACAAGCTGCCCTCACCCTGCAGGAGCTTGGGACCGGTCTGTCATGTAACTTTCGTCCATTGCTAGGTTGCTAGGCGAGTTTGTCTTCCTCGGCGCAGGGTTGCCAACGGGAGGGGGAGACTCGTAGAGCGATTTTACGCTAAGTTTAAACTATCCGACGATTCTATTGGGTCAAATGTATAGATATATAATCATCCTCCCTGTTTTAAGATCCAAAATACATTTTATAGAACAAGGAGACGTGGTTCTTAAAGCGAACTTATCAAGAAAGCAACCAGCACCTACAGAGAAGCCCTTTATTTTTGCCCTAGTAACAAGAGCCTGCTTGCTGGTGCCAAAGGAAGGAAGCCTCTTACATAATGGCTGCACTTAATTTACTCCCTTGTCTGACTGACTGGGCTCTAGGGTATGTTTGATAGAGAGATAGGGAGTATTAGTGGTTGACTTATCTTTTCATTGTCTTTGGTTTTTATTACAATGGTTATTACTACTGCTGTTATTATTCTTGTTATTATTGCTATCATTATTATTGTTATTGTTATTATTTCCATTTTTGTTATTATCATTATTATTGTCATTACTTTCATTACTATTATCACTATGGAAATTATCAGCGTTATTATTAGTTTTATTGCCGTTACTATCAATATCAATATTATCATTTATTATTATTATCATCATCATCATCATCATCATCATCATCATCATCATCATCATCATCATCATCATCATAATCATCATCATCATCATTATTATTACTACTACTACTATTATTATTTTTTTATTGTTATTATTGTTACTATTTTCATTATTATTGTTATTATGATTATTATTACAATGATAATGATAATAATGATGATAATAATAAAAATAATAAAATAGTAATAATAATAATATTTATCATTATTATTATTATTATCATCATTACTATACCATTATCATCATCATCATCATTATAGTCATTGTTATTATTACTGTTATTATTATCATTATTATTATTGTTGCTATCAGTATCATTTATTTGTTGTGTTGTTTATTATCATTATTATTATTATTATTATTATTATTATTATTATTATTATTATTGGTGTTATTATTATTATTGTTGTTGATGTTGTTGTTATTATTATTATCATCATTACTATTTTAATAATTGTTATTATCATCATTCTTATAATTTATTGCTCTTGTTATCAGTACCATTATTTTTATTATCAAGATCATTATTATCATTATTAGTTATCATCGTTATTGTTTTTATGATTGTTATTATTATCTAATTGCCATCATCATCGTCGTTATTATTATTTTCATTATCATTTTTATAATCTTATTATCATTATCATCATTATCATTATTTTCATTGTCACCATCATTATAAGGTATTTGTATTTGTATTTGTATAATTATCGCTGTTTTTTATTGTTGATATTATTACCATGATTATCACGAAGTTTTCATGTCAATGTCATCATCAATATTTTCATTATCATCATTTTTATTATCAATATTATGATCATCTTATTGTTATGAAAACTGCTTGTATCAATATTTCTTTTCATAATAATCTTTACGATCATGTTTGCTTCTTGGTGTATCGTTCCTATAATTTCCATCATTATTAGCAATATCATTACTACAGCTGTTTCATTATAGGTTTTATGATTAATTTCACCAGTTTCATTATGAACATGATTAGTATGTTAAACATTTATAGCAGTATCATTATCGCAATATTGAAAGGACTAATATTCGTTATAATTGTTATCATTATTATCATTATCATTAGCGTAATGCGGATACTACTAATACTCATTACAATTATCATTATTATCATAATAATTATAATCATTACTATTATTATGATTATGATTAATATTATTACCATTATCATCATTATTTTCATTATTACTGTCATTATTGTTATCATCATAACCTTTATCTTTATCATTAGTAATAATATTATCATTATTATCACTGTCATTATCATCATCATTATCATTATCGACTTGATTATCATTATCATCATTATAGTAGTAATAGTAACAGTTGTATGGAATATTTCTATCAATATTTGTTATTATTACTATCATCAATAATTGTTATTATTACTATCATCAATATTTTCATTATCATTGACTTAGTACCATAACTTTAATTGCCATATATGTATTTTTTCGCCGACATCAAAATGTCTTATTTTCATTTCTTTTAACATTTCTCTTACACGTGAGAATAGTCCAGTGAGCTTCTTACCTCCCCTCAACCGCAGCTAAGAATAAAGTGTCATCATACGCACACACGCACAAACACACACACAAACATTTCTTTTACACGTGAGAATAGTCCAGTGAGCTTCTTACCTCCCCTAAACCGCAGCTAAGAATAAAGGAATAAAACATGAAAAGATAAAAAACACAGACGTATGCGCACACACACATACATACACGCAGACAGGCACAGGCACACACGCACACAACACAGACGCACACGCAGGCACAGACACACACACACACACACACAGATACACACAGATACACACACACACACACACACACACACACGCACTCACACACACACAACACAGACAGACACACACTCACACACACACAGACACAGACACACAAACACACACACACACAAACAACACACACACACAAACACACACACACACAACACACACACACACACACACGCACACACACACACACACACACACACATACACGCACACACACACACGCACACACACAGACACACAACAAACAAACACACACACACACACGCCCAAACCTACAAGACATCGCATACACACTAAAAAGGAAAAAAAAAAAAAAAAAGAAAAAGAAAAGAAAAAGAAAAAGAAAAAGAAAAAAGAAAAAAGAAAAAGAAGACACAGACATCGTTATGTACATTTCTCTCTTCATTACAAATTCCAGCTGAGGAAACTGGGGTCCGCAGTTGCCAGGGTGACGCTGTACGAGAACTGTAGGGGTGGGGGGAAGGGGGGAGGGAAGGGAGAGAGGGTGGGGGAGGGGTAAATAGGATGGGTTGGTAGGGGGAGGGAAGAGGGAGGGGGAAGGATTAGAGGAGGGAGGAGGGGGAGAGAGGGGAGGAGGAGGAGGAGGAGAGGGGAAGGGGGAGAAGGGGAAGGAGGGAGGAGGAGGGAGAGAAGGAGGGAGGAGGAGAGGGGAGGGAGGGGAGAGGAGGGGGGGGGGAGGAGAGAAGAGGGAGGGAGGCCATAAGAGGACAGGTAAGTGTGAGGGGGGTTGGGAAAAGGGAGATAACGAGGTAGCGTGGGTACAGGAGAGGAGGAGAGAGGAGGAGTGGAGCAAGAGAACGCAGGTGAGGACGAAGATAAAAGGGAAGGGGGTAATGAGGGAGAGTGGGTATGGGAGGGGGAGAGAAGGGAGGGGGTGCGTAAATGGGCGAGTGAGGGTAGAAGCGGATGGGAGGGCCACTCCAGAGGAGGGGTGCGTAGGAGGGAGGGGGGGAGGGACCAAAACAGGATAGGGGAAGTTGAGGGAGAAGGGCGGGGGCTGCAGACTGGGCAGGGGGGTTGGGGGGGGAGAAAGGAGGAGAAGGAGCAGCAAAAAAGAATGATCCTTTTTTATTTCGTTGAACAGGATATGAAACACAAGAATAAAAAAAAATGTTATCTGGAATATATACGAATAAAATGACACACACAAAAAAACGAAACAAATAAAAAAGCTTAAAAAACGTAGTGCTGTGAACAAAGGGTCGAGAGAGACGCCAAAAGAGACGGTCATCAAGGAATGAGCATAAAGAAAGGGAGAGGAGAGAGAGAGAGTGTGTGTGGGACTTGAAATTTTCCTTAGAAAAACATGAAGGGAGGGTATCACCTGCATAGGATTAGGGGCGGGGGGAGAGGGGAGGGAGGGGGGGAGAGCATAGCAAGAGGATCTGGGGTATGGGCAGGGGCAGGGAGGGGAAGAGGAGGGGGGGAGAGTGGCGAATCACTGTCTGGTTGACCAAGAATCCTGTTAAACCTGACTGGATCTTCTGTCGTTCGCTGGTTCTCTGTGCCAGGCGCGGTTGATCCACTCGCAATGGGAAAAGATATGCATATATTAATATAAGAACGTGGATTCGTGTCTTTACCTGGTTTTCCTTATTTTTGTATGTTTTTTTGTTTCTAGAGTTTTGACTGGTGAATATGTATCTGTCTGTTATCATTGTTGTTATCATTATTGTCACACTAAAAATTTTATTTCAACATTTTTGTATGGATTTTTTTTTTTTGTGTGAGACGTT
>NW_020872859.1:341674-344174 GCF_003789085.1 Penaeus vannamei
AGGCGGGGAGGGGCAGCTGACCGTCCCCCCTGCGCTCCAGCCAGACACTGAAGCGGCGCGAGACTCGGAGACGGAGGCCTCGGAGTCCCCGTGTCGCAGTACTCGGCATTCCTCTATCATTCCAGTGTTCGACTGAAATCTAACTTAGAATCGTAAGTGTCTATCCTATGAAGACCAAGAATGACGCGCGCAATCTTTCGACTCTTAGAAATGATATAATTGATCTATTTAGTGTTAGGGTCAGTAAAATAAATATATATATTTATATATAACTCTGCTTCAGTCTGGGTATAGATAGGCGGCGCCTCAATAACAGAGGCAGTAGTGGACTTTACATAGTAGTTTTTCCGTTATAATGTGATATAATCAAGAGTTACTATAGACTACCTTCGTTGATGACCTATTTACAAAAGCAGGTCGTATTTGTAAAAGAAGTAATAACGACAAAGAAAAGAAAAACAGAGTATCAAAATAATATCAATGAAAGATGCACACGAGCTCAATAAAAACCCTTTTTATCACATCATGTCCCCCTGAAACTCAGCACTTTTGCCTCCCTGCTTTTAGGCAATGTGGATTTCGAATACGTGATTCGCTAAGATACTTTCGTAAATATTTTTTTTTGTGATATCCAATACAATTTTAACATTGCTCGTGGTAACAACTTTTATATCATATAAAAAAGCATGCATTAACGTGAAATCTGTGCATTGCTTAGAATGTGTAACCATTCCGGTGTGAACTTCTAGGACAAGTTTTAAATGCTTTTAGCATCTGTGAAAAAAAGACATCGTGGCTCTGCAGGATTCCGCAGTGAATTTGCGTAAATAATAAACATTTGACTTGAACAATGAACAGGTTGTACTCAGAAATATGAACAAATAAGGACAGGCAGTCTATAATATGTGAATAAAACAAGAATGAATACATGTGAATTAATGGTAGCTCTGTTTTCACTCACCGATACATAATCTCCCCGATTTGTCTAACCTGACCAAGGTATCTACCGTAATCCAGCCCTCAAGATTTCCCCCCAAACAACGAATCTACTACTGTGAATTCATCATATAATATATTCTTTTTTATTTTTTATTTTGTTATGAGCTAATCTATTAATCGCTAATGTATAGGCAACTGTCTATGAGCTTTATTTATAGAGCTGTATAAAAACGTTTCAGAAACAGGCATAGGTTGGGGCGCTCTCTATCCCTTCGGCCGCAGCAGCACCGCCACCTCCCGATCACTCTTTGTTGTTGAAGAAATGTTGTAAGAAGTCTATGGGGAGCGGGAAAATGATGGTGGAATTCTTCTCGGCTGAAATTGTGTTTAGCGTCTGCAACAGAGACAAAGGAGAAAAGGGGTTAGGTTCGTTATCCTAATTTTTGGTTTCGTGGAGATATTTCTCTCTTTTTTTTTGTTTGTTTGATTACTGATTGATTTGGTGAATTTGGTTATTCACATTTTCTAGGTTTGAATAAATAGATGATATAAAAATGATAAGAGAAATGAGGAGGAAATGTTCGTTATCTTTTTTCATTAAGATATTTTACTTTTTATTTATTATTGACGAAATGGTTCACTGAATTATTTACTTTTACAATCTAGGTTATTGTCTTTAGTTTTATATTGGTTGTGAGAAAATGAATGGCTGGATTATATAGTGAAAAAGAGGGAAATTGATGTGAATTTCTTAAACACAATTCGAATTATGGAAATCAGCAACGGTTTTAACGGCCATAAGATGTACGAACAATATCGAAATTTACTTTTTTTATGTGCATGCAAACTAGCTGAATTATAGCTTCATACATATACACACGCTGCCCTCCTATTTCCGAATATTGTCAACAGGGTAATGAAATGCACAGGAAATACCTACAGGAATTATAGTTGCAACAATTACTTCAATGAGAAAGTTTATGTGACCAAAATGTGCTGAGTGAAGCATTCTATGGATTTTATAGAACTTTGTTCCTGGGACACATATTCTCGTTATGGTAATAATAATAATAATTATAATAGTAATAATAATAATATAATAATAATTACAATAACAATAATGATAAATGATAATAAACATAATGATAATAATTATAATAAAAACAACCATAATAATAACAGCAATGATAGTGAAAAGAAAGTAATGATAATGACAATAATAATAATAATAACAAACAACAAATAATAATGACAATAACAATAAAAGCACAAATGATCCATAAGTAATGACCACAATAAACCCTAAACACCTTGATACAACCGACGAAAATCAAAACAACACAAAGACAAAACCGAACACCATTAGCCTGCGGTAGCTTCCCTCGCCCCCACGTGACCTACCTGAAGATATCGGAGCTGGAGGGCGGCCGGCGAGAGGGAGATGACCTCGGCAGCTTCCTTGAGGGCGCGGGAGGCCTTTTGTTCTCCTTCGGCAGCGATAACCTGAGGGCGAGAGACGGACGAGTGTGACCGGTTGGAAGTTTTGAAATTTGTTGAGATT
>NW_020872859.1:349174-351674 GCF_003789085.1 Penaeus vannamei
ACTTCGAAGTGGTTGAATGCTGTAATATGAGTACAAATAATATGTAAAGGCTTTTAGTTTGTATTACAATATATATATATATATATATATATATATATATATGTACACATACATATACACACAAACACACACACACATATATATGTACGTGTGCGTGTGTGTATGTGTATGTGTGTGTGTGTATATGTGTAGTGTATATGTGTGTGTGTGTGTGTGTGTGTGTGTGGTGTGTGTGTGTGTGTGTGTGTGTGTGTGTGTGTGTGTGTGTGTGTGTGTGTGCGACGAAATGAACAAAGGAGAAATGGTAATGGCCGAAGTAAGAAAAGCAAACAAATGGATGAGATAATCGAAGGATGGAGGGAAGGCAGGCAGATTCTGAACTACGGGTCAAGGGGAGGTCACGGGCTCGGGTCGAAAGGTCACATTCGATTGACCAACGTGTCGTCCTTGCGTATCTCTGTCCTCTGATAATTTCCTTCTAGAATAATGCATGACCAAAATTTACATTATCGTTGTTTTCATGATATAAATAACAAAATAGATAGACAGATAACATTTATATTATACGTTGTTTTCATGATCATATAAATAACAAATTAATTGAAAGACAGATGACATTATATATATATTATAATCATCTTCATGATCATAATAAAAATGGAAATAAATAAACAGATGGAAACTCGCGCCAGAGATACACAAAAGCGACCAATCACAGTCATGCTGAGCTCTCGTCGACCGTTACGTCTCGACCAATCACAAAGCTTACTCACATTTCAACCCTTTCCACTTTAATGCCCCAGTTCTCTGTGGCATCATCTAACACTCCCTGCAATGACGAATGGAGCAACTTGTGTCAATCCGAAAAGAAGCTGTTTAGTGTGCGAAGAAAAAAAAGCTTACGAACTAAATATGAATCGGAGGAACGTGTGTGTTGTGCATTGCCATCGATTTCTCTTATTTTCGTTTTGATTTCCGGAGATTTAGGTTTCGAAATCAGGATCCTGGGGGTTGATGTGGGGGGGGGGGGGAGAAACCCGAATAAAAAAGAGGAATAAAAGAGAAGTTAAACAAGACACACGTTCCTCGCCAAGATAAAAGGGTTATTTAGCTTTTACTTACATCTCAACTCTCTCTACCTTGATACCCCAGCTGTCTGTGGCATCATCCAACGTGTTCTGCAATTATCCACAATGTAGAAAAAAAAAGGATTGAGACCTAACGGTGTTCTGTTGAGTGGCACCTCTTTCTCAGGGGGGGGAGGGGAAGGGGAGGCACTGGAACACAACTGGTGCCAATATCTCAAGGAGGCACTAATGCCATGGCTCCCTGGCACTCACGGAGATTCTCCTCGTGCCATTCTTATGCAAATCTTCCCCGACTCTCACTCTTTGAAGAACTTACTGTCTGGTGATCATTTGAATAAAGTGATATGCTTCATATTCATGCTATTAACGGGCCTCTCTCGTATACGCGGCGAAACGGTCATTATACTAATGATGTGATTATACTAACAGCCCGAGAGTTATTAGCAAATATAATGACTGATGAAATCGATAACGTTGTTTGCAGGAGCATTCATTATTTGCACATTTGGCAGAAGACCTAATAAAGAAAAATATTTGTTATGCAAAGATATAAAAGGACAAGATATTCCTTTTTTTGAATGTCTTCCATTTCATGAAAAAAGTAAAACATTTCAAAGTATTTTTTCAAACGGAATTCAGTCGACCAGATCAATTTATTCTTAAAGCAATCTAAATATTTTTTTTTTTATTTATTTTTATTTTTTTATTTTTAAGAATTCAATGCTAATTACAACCGTGACGGTTTGTTTCAAAATGGCATTTTCGTCTCCATAAAGATTACTCAATCTTGGCTAGTATCATTGCATACCGTTCCGGAGCTGTAAATCAAAACTTAGGTTAGGCAAACTACACAGATATAAGCATATGATATCCACGCACTTTACAGACATGCGCCCAACTTATATATTAATGCTTATTTACCCTGCTATGATTGCGTGTGACACTTCTTGTAAGTTGTCTGACATAACCATTACACAGCATGATATTACTCTGCGTGCCGCACCTTTATGATTTATTCTAACCAAATCGATGCCTACCGATGGGCCCTCATAAGCCCTGTTACTACTGTTCACCTTATTACTGATATTATAGCTCTGTATGTGGATCGGTTATGAATAAGGATTAACAAACATAATATGAATATCAATCGTCTTTATCTAATCACTAAAGATCCTAGCTATCACTAGCCTGATTTTCAAAATGTGTCCTTATATCTTTATATATATATATATATATATATATATATATATATAATATATATATATATATATATATATATATATATATATCTTATATTAGATACCTGTTTCACTACATCATTTCTGCATAATTTCATAAGCTTTAAAAGTCTTAAGCTAAACCTATCTCAAATGTCAAAAAAAAACTCAAGCCCATGGGATGACATGGAATTA
>NW_020872859.1:356674-359174 GCF_003789085.1 Penaeus vannamei
GAAAAAACGATGATGATTAAGAATGATATTTGCAGATAATTACAGCAATAATTATAATAACCACAACAACAGCAACGATAACAATAATAATTGCGATAATAATGATAATAATAATAATAATAACATTGAAAATAATAATGATAATAGTAATAACGACAAAATAATAATGGAGATAATAATTTTAATAATGATAATAATAATAATAACAATGATAATAAAAATAATAATAACAATATTACTACTATTACTACTACTACTAGCAATAATAATGATAATCATAATAATAAAAAATATAAAAATGATAATAGAAATGATAATACTAATAGAAGTGGCAAAGATAAGGGTAATATAATGATGATAAAAATAACAATGCCATAATCATCCATAATAACACGAATATTTCAACAAGAAAAGAGAACTAATCATAAAAAGAAGCGAAAAGATAAAAAGAAAGACTAAGAAATAAAGAAGGAAAGGAAAGATGCCTGAGGAACAGAGGAAAGGGATAAAATGGAGATAAAGAGAGAGGGAGAAAGAGAAGGAATGGAGAAAGGAATATAGAAAGGGAACGGGAAAAGATGAGAATGGGAGGTGAAGAAAGGAGTAAACAGGGGAATAAGATGTACTAACGAATGATAGAAAAATAAGAGGAATAACAAAGAGAAGAGTGATTTAGAACCAAGAAGAAGAAGAAGAAGAAGTAGGAGCAGAAGAAGAACAATAATAAGGAGGAGAAGAAGAAGGAGAATGAGAAGGAGGAGGAGGAGAGGAGGAGGAGGAGGAGGAGGAGGAGGAGGAGGAGAGGAAGGAGGAGGAGGAGGAGGAGGGAGAGAAGAAGAAGATAAAGAAGATGAAAAAGAGGAGGAGAAGAAGAGACAACTAAAAAAAGATAAAATGAAAAAAAAATAAGACCGGTTCATCCAGCGCCAAGACTTTTCTCTTTCGAATTAACATTATACAAAAAACCTTATATCATACATATAACTTTACATCATATAACTTTATGTAATATAACTTTAAATCATATAATTTTACATCATATAACTTTATGTAATATAACTTTATACCATGCAGCTTTATACTACATATTTAACGTTATATTGTACACACAACTATATACCATATAACTTAAAAAAAAAAAAAAAAAAAATCAAGTTAGCGAATCGACAAAACCAATATCTGACAGTGTTCGCGTTTGCGGATGTGGACAAAGAAGCAGGAAAAAGTGAAAAATGGGTGAACAAAAATGAATAAAAATATGTTAAGAAAAAAAAAAAGAAAACGAAAATGGTGAAAAAATGAAACTTTACGTACAGTCAGGGATGACGGAATCCACGGAAAGGAGGAGAGACAGAGACCAATAAAAAGGCAATCAGACGGTAAATAGAAAAAAGTGACATAGATGAAAAGAACATAAAAGGAACAAAATGAAGAAAAAAAAAGAATGGGAGAAAAGAGTGAAGGGAACAGCAAGAGAGAAAGAGATAGAGAGAGAAGAGAGAGAGAGAGAGAGAGAGAGAGAGAGAGAGAGAGAGAGAGAGAGAGAGAGAGAGAGAGAGAGAGAGAGAGAGAGAGAGAGAGAGAGAGAGAGAGAGAAATGAGAAAGTGAGAGAGAGAAAAAAAGACAAGAAAAGGAAAGTGACAAATAAACAGACAAAAAAAGCAACCAACAGACCGAGAGGCGTCAGTATAGCTAAAAAGAAAAGAGATAATAAGTGAAAGAAAAAAAGAAAAGAAAAGAAAGAAAGAAAGAAAGAAAGAAAGAAAGAAAGAAAGAAAGAAAGAAAGAAAGAAAGTGTGTGAGGAAACAGTTTACGAAGGAGTGCAAGACAGAGACTAAAAAAAGGCGAATGTGCTTAAAAAGGCAACGCCAGAGTCGCAATATACAGCACATGGCATTTGGCAATTTTCTCGCTGCAAAAAGCTGTCAAAAAAGTATAGAGATTTGTGGTGTAAAGTCTCGTAAATAGAAAGTCGAGAGTGCTGTAACCTCTTAAAAACCAATGGGAAATTGATAGTAAGAATACAGAAAGGCATTCCAGTTCTATATGCAAGTTGGTGTAACTGTTGTAGATGAATATTTATTTTTAAAACTTTAAATATCTAGTATTGTTGAAACATGTCTCGGTTTTCCTCTATAGAAACCTGGCCCCGCTGATCCAAACTTTGGTCATGTTACTAAAAGAGAAATAAAAATAAAACTCCAAAATTATGTGTTCCAATCAACGTACAGCTACACAGAAAAATATCGTTAGAGAACCATGTTAAACATTCAACACAAGCAATGATACCTTTTGAAATATAGTTAACGCTACAAAACTGTTGGTATCCCTGATTTTCCAACTACTTTTGGGTATGTGTGGCTTATCTGAATATTGCACGGCATGTTCCATCCCTTATGGGAATAAAATCATCTCACAGTGAATCCATACGAATTCCGGAATGACTATTCGAAGCATGAAACAGAACGAGACAAATTGGAACCCCAAAATACCAATGG
>NW_020872859.1:374174-381674 GCF_003789085.1 Penaeus vannamei
TTATCTTATTTATTTTACTGCCTCGCTGGGAACGACTTTATTGATTTTTATTAGTTATTTTTACTGCCTCACGATACGACTTTATTATATTATTTATTCATTTTACTGCTCGGGAACGACTTTTATTTATGATTTATTCATTTTACTGCTCGGGAACGACTTTATTTATTTTATTATTCATTTTACGCCCTCCCGGGAACGACTTTATTTATTTAAATTTATTATTTTACTGCCTCGGGAACGACTTTATCTTACTTTTATTTATTCATTTACTGGCCTCTGGATACGACTTTATTTATTATTTATTTCATTCTGCCTCGGGAACCGACTTTATTTATTTATTTATTATTTTTACTGCCTCGGGAACGACTTTATTTTATTTATATTATTGTATTTTACTGCCTCCGGGGAACGACTTTATTATTTATTTATTACTGCCTCCCGGGAACGCACTTTATTTATTCATTTATTATTTTACTGCCTTTCGGGAACGGACTTTATTTAATTTATTTATTCATTTTACCTAGCCTTCGCGCGAACGACTTTATGTATTTATTTTATTCATTTTACTTGCCTCGGGAACGGACTTTAATTATTTATTTATTATTTTTACTGCCTCGGGAACGACTTATTTATTTATTTATTATTTTTACTGCCTCGGAAACGGACTTGTTTGTAGTTAATTTATTTATTTATTCTACTGTCCTCGGGAAACGACCTTCTATTTATTTTATTTATTATTTTTACTGCCTCGGGAAGACTTTATTTATTTATTATTATTTTATACTGCCCTGCGGAACGACTTTATTGATTTATTTTATATTTATTTTACTGCTTCGAAACGACTATTTTATTTATCTTATGATTTATCTTTTACTGCCTCCGGGACACGACTTTTATTTATTTATTTATTCATGTTTACTGCCTCTGCGGAAACGACTTTATTTATTTATTTATTTATTTTACTGCTTCGGGAAACGCACTTTATTTATTTATTTATTATTGTTTACTGCCTTCGGAAACGACTTTCTCTAGGTTATTTATTTATTCTTTTTACGGCCTCGGGAACGACTTTTATTTATTTACTCTTATTATTTTTACTGCCTCCGGAACCGACTTATTATTTTATTTATTTATTTTTTACTGCTTCGAGAAACGACTATTCCTATTTATTTAATTTGATTTATTTTACTGCTTCGACGAAACGGACTATTTTTTATTTATTTATTTATTCATCTTTTTACTGCCTCGGAACGACCTTTTATTTATTTATTTATTATTTTTTACTGCCTCGGGAACGACTTTATTTATTTATTTATTATTTTTACTGCTTCGGGAAGACTTTATTTATTTATTTATTATTTACTGCCTCGGAACGACTTTATTTATTTATTTATTATTTTTACTGCCTCGGGAACGACTTTATTTATTTATTTATTCATTTTACTGCTCGGGAACGACTTATTTATTTTTATTATTTTTACCTGCCCTGGGAACGACTTAATTTATTTCATTATTTTACTACGACTTTATTTATTATTTATTATTTTTACTGCCTCGGGAACGGACTTTATTTATTTATTTAATTCATTTTACCTGCTCGGGAACGACTTTATTTATTTATTTATTTATTTTACTGCCCTGAGGAACGACTTTATTTATTTATTTATTATTTTTCCTGCCTCGGGAACGACTTTATTTATTCTTATTTATTATTTTTTACTGCCTCGGGAACGACTTTATTTATTCATTTATTATTTTACTGCCTCGGGAACGACTTTATTTTATTTATTTTTATTTATTTATTTTACTGCTTCGGAACGACTTTATTTATTTATTTATTATTTTTACCTGCCTCGGGAACGACTTTATTATTTATTTATTATTTTTACTGCCTCGGGAACGACTTTATTTAATTTATTTATTATTTTTACTGCCTCGGAACGACTTTATTATTTATTTATTATTTTTACTGCTCGGAACGACTTATTTATTCGCCTCGGGAAACGACTTTATTTATTCTATTTATTATTTTTACTGCTGCCTCGGGACAACGACTTTATTATTTATTATTTTACTGCCTCGGAACGACTGTACTTCTAGTTTATTTATTTATTTTTACTGTTCACGAACGCACTTTATTTATTTATTTATTCATTTTTACTGCCTCCGGGAACGACTTTATTATTTTATTATTATTTCCACTTGCCTCGCTGGGCAACGACTTTATTTATTTATTTATTATTTTTTACTGCCTCTGGGAACGACCTTATTCTATTTATTAAATTATTTTTACTGCCTCGGGAACTTTATTTATATTATTTATTTATTTACTTGCTCCCGGGAACGACATTTATTTATTTATTTCATTATTTTTACTGCCTCGGGAAACGACTTTATTTTACTTATTTTATTTTTATTTTACTGCTCGCGAGAAACGACTTATTTATTTATTTATTTATTCTATTTTACTGCTCCAGGAACGTCTTACATTTATTTATTTTTATTTACCTGGCCTTCGGGAACGCACTTTCATTTATTTATTTATTATTTTTTACTGCCCTCTCGGGGAACGACTTTATTTATTTATTTTATTTATTTTACTGCCTCGGGAACGCACTTAGTTAATTTATCTATTATTATTTTTACTGCCTCCGGGAACGGACTTGATTTATTTTATTTATTATTTTTACTGCCCTCGGGACACTTTATTTATTTATTTATTTATTTTTACTTGCCTCTGGGAACGACTTTAATTATTGATCTTTATTATTTTTCACTGCCTCTCGGGAACGACTTTATTATTTAATTTATGTTATTTCACTGCCTTCATGAGAATACGACTATTTATTTATTTATTTATTTATTTTACTGCCTCGCGGAACGACTTTATTTATTTTATTTTATTTTATTGCCTCGGGAACGACTTTATTTATTTATTTATTCATTTTACTGCCTCGGGAACGACTTTTATTTATTTATGTATTTTACTGCCTCGGCGGAAGACTGATTTTATTTTATTTATATTTTTACCTGCCTCGGGAACGACTTTAATTATATTTATTTATTCATTTTACTGCCTCGGGAACCGACTTTATTTATTTATTTCTATTTATTTTACTGCCTCGGGAACGACTTTATTTATTTATTTATTATTTTCTGCCTCGGGAACGACTTTATTTATTTATTATTTTTATGCCTTTTATTATTTTATTTTTACTGCCTCGGGAACGACTTTATTTATTTATTTATTATTTTTACTGCCTCGGAACGACTTTATTTATTTATTTATTTTTTTACTGCTAACGACTTTATATGTATTTATTATTTTTACTGCCTCGGAACGACTTTATTTATTTATTTTTTTATGGGAAACGACTTTATTTATTTATTTATTATTTTTACTGCCTCGGGAACGACTTTATTTATTATTATTTTATTGCTCGGGAACGACCTTTATTTATTTATTATTTTTACTGCCTCGGGAACGACTTTATTTTATTTATTTATTCATTTTACTGCCTCGGGAACGACTTTATTTATTTATTTATTATTTTTACTGCCTCGGGAACGACTTTATTTATTTATTTATTATTTAACTGCCTCGGGAACGACTTTATTTATTTATTTATTATTTTTTACTGCCTCGGGAACGACTCTTATTTATTTATTTATTATTTTTACTGCCTCGGGAAACGATTTTATTTATTTATTTATATTTTACTGCCTCGGGAACGACTCTATTTATTTATTTATTATTTTTACTGCCTCGGAACGACTTTATTTATTTATTATTTTACTGCCTCGGGAACGACTTTTATTTATTTATTTATTCATTTTACTGCCTCGGGAACGACTTTATTTATTTATTTATTATTTTTACTGCTCGGGAACGACTTTATTTATTTATTTATATTTTTTACTGCCTCGGGAACGACTTTATTTATTTATTTATTTTACTGCCTCGGGACGACTTTTTTATTTATTTATTATTTTTACTGCCTCGGGAACGACTTTATTTATTTTATTTATTTACTGATTTATTATTTATTTATTTATTTTATTTTACTGCTTCGAGAACGACTATTTATTTATTATTTATTTATTTTACTGCCCTCGGAACGACTTTATTTATTTATGTATTTTTACTGCCTCGGGGACGACTTTATTATTTATGTATTTTACTGCCTCGGGGACTTTTTATTTAATGTATTTACTGCTTCGGGAACGACTGCGCAGCCCTGGACACCTGCTCGGAATTCTGCGTGTAAACTTCTCCCCTTTTCCTCCTTCTCTCTTTTCCCTCTCTTTTCTGTTGCTTTATTTCCCCTTTTCTCTAACATATTCTTCTCTTTTTCCCTGCTGGTTTTTACCTTTATCCTTTTCATTATGTTTCTTGTGTGGTGTTTTTACCCCTTTTCCCCTTCCCTTTCCCTTTCAATTTATTTCTGTTTTATTTATTTATTTATTTATCTAATTATCTATTTTTTATCCCAGACCGTTTTCCCTTTTCCATTTGGTTTCTTCGTTTTCTGTTGTTTTTATCTCTTTCCCCTTTTATCTGCTGGTTTTCCCTCTACCTTTTACCTTTTTTATGATGTCTTTACCCCTTTTTTTTTTCTTATGTTTTCCCTCCACCCCTTCCCTTTTTATGTTTTCCCCCCACCCTTTCCCTGTTTTTCTTTTTATTTCTTTTATTTTCTCCCTTTTGTTGATTTTCCCCACCCTTTCCTTGTTCTTTTTTGTTGTTTTTTCCCCACCCTTTCCCTATTTTTCTGTTTTCTTTCTTTTCTCCCTTTTTTCTATTGATTTTCCCAAAACCCTTCCCCTGTTTTTTTGTTTTTGTTGTTGTTGTTTTTCCCCTTTGTCTTTTTTTTTTTTAGTTTCTACCCCTCACTTTTCCTTTTTTCGTCTTGTTTTTTCTCCCTTTTCCCTTATTTCTGTTGTTTTTCTTTTTATCTATTTTATGATCATTATGCAGTGGATGGGAATTAAAGCTGAATCAATTAGTGTGAATGTTAATTATCTATATTTCTATATCAATTTTCCTTCCTAACATATGTTCATTATAATGGACACATTTTTCTCTATCAATTAATAAACGGAACAAATAATAACAAAAATGACAATAAAAATAATAAAAGTAATAAAACAAATCAAACTAATGATATCAATTAATAAACGGAACAAATAATAACAAAAATAATAAAAATAATAAAAACAAATCAACTATGAGATCCTTTTTTCATATAAAATTATTCGGACTTCGTAACTGGTTCAACAACATATGAAGTGCGTCCACGAGGGATCTGAAGTTTCGTTTCGCTATAAAAGAAATGTCGAAGTTATGAGATATGAAACTTAATTATACGAGGCAAGAAATATCGTAAAAAAAATATAGGAGGCGCGATTTTTTTCCCCGTCTCCTCCTCCTGTTTGTTTTCGTTCTCGTTGTCTTCGTCTTCGTCTTCGTCATAGTCTCCATGTTCGGTTTTGTCTTCATCATAATCTGCGTGTTCGGCTTTGTCTCCGTGTTCGGCTTTGTCTGTCTCCGTGTTCGCGCTTTGTCTGTCTCCGTGTTCTGTCTGTCTCCGTGTTCGCTTTGTCTGTCTCCGTGTTCGGCTTTGTCGTCTCGTGTTCGGCTTCCGTGTTCGGCTTTGTCTGTCTCCGTGTTCGGCTTTGTCTGTCTCCGTGTTCTTTGTTGTGTGTTCGGCTTTGTCGTCTCCGTGTTCGGCTTTGTCTGTCTCCGTGTTCGGCTTTGTCCGTCTCCGTGTTCGGCTTTGTCCGTCTCCGTGTTCGGCTTTGTACTGTCTCCGTGTTCGGCTTTGTCTGTCTTCCGTGTTTTGTCTGTCTGCTTGTTCGTTTGTCTGTCGTCCGTTTCGGCTTTGTCTGTCTCCGTGTTCGGCTTTGTCGTCTCCGTGTTTCGGCTTTGTCTGTCTCCGTTCGTTTGTCTGTCTCCGTGTTCGGCTTTGTCTCGTGTTCTCCGTTTCGGCTTTGTCTGTCTCCGTGTTCGGCTTTGTCTGTCTCCGTGTTCGGCTTGTGTCTCTCCGTGTTCGGCTTTGTCTGTCTCCGCTTTGTCCGTCTCCGTGTTCGGCTTTGTCTGTCTCCGTGTTCGGCTTTGTCTGTCTCCGTGTTCGGCTTTGTCTGGGTCTTTGTGTCTCCGTGTTCGGCTTTGTCGTCTGTCTGTGTTCGGCTTTGTCTGTCTCCGTGCGTTCGGCTTTGTCTGTCTCCGTGTTCGGCTTTGTCTGTCTCCGTGTTCGGCTTTGTCTGTCTCCGTGTTCGGCTTGTCTGTCTCCGTGTTCGGCTTTGTCTGTCTCCGTGTTCGGCTTTGTCGTCTCCGTGTTCGGCTTTGTCTGTCTTCGTGCTTCGTCTCCGTGTTCGGCTTTGTCTGTCTCCGTGTCTCGCTTTGTCTGTCTCCGTGTTCGGCTTTGTCTCCGTGTCGGTCGTCTCCGTGTTTCGCTTTGTCTGTCTCCGTGTTCGGCTTTGTCGTCTCCGTGTTCGGCCGTGTGTTCGGCTTTGTCTCCGTGTTCGGCTTTGTCTCCGTGTTCGGCTTTGTCTTCGTCTTCGTGTTCGGCTTGTGTCTGTCTCCGTGTTCGGCTTTGTGTCTCCGTGTTCGGCTTTGTCCTTGTTCTTGTCGTTCTCTTCGTCCTTGTCTTCCGGTCTTCTCTCATAGTCTCCGTGTTCGCTTTGTCTCCTTGTTCGGTTTTGTCTTCGTCTTGTGTTCGTCTTCGTCACATAGTCTCCGTGTAGTCTTCGTCTTCGACTTCGTCTCGTCATAGTCTTAGTTTCGTCTTGGGTTCGACTTCGTCTTCGTCTTCGTCTTCATCCTCGGCTTCGTCTTCGTCTGCATGGGTCGCCTAGCCTTGTTGCATAAAGTGAATAATTCTTGCAAGAAAACCTTTTGCAAATGATCCCATGACCTTCCCGCGCTCTCTATTTAAGGCTCTGACTCACGGACGTCGCGCGCGGACCTTTCGTGTCCCTTAATCAATAAGGCATTTATGGCAAAATGACCTTTTAATTCGGGCATTATTGGCGAGCTCGCATGAGAAATGCAGCACCTTACCCCCCACCTCCCCCCCCCAGAAAGCGCCCGCCTCCAGCAAAGTCCCGGATTAAAGAATTAACGAAAAAAAAAACTTATTTCATTTGGGTCGTCGATTTCGCTCCTATCGGTCGGAACGAAAATCAAAATCAAAATGGCTGCCGACAGGACGGGTCGCGCCCGACGGTGAGTTGCGGTCGCCGTCCATTGCCGGCGCTGGCGATGGCAGGAAATTAAAACTGCTTCGGCCCTGACCACGGCGCTCGAACACGCGCACACACACACATACACGCAGATGCGTACACACTCACACACACACACATACACATACACCTATGCAGATACTAACACACACACACACATGCACACACACAAACAGATACTAACACAGTCACAGACATAGACACATACACATAATGAAAATAATAAAGTAATAATAATAATAATAATAATAA
>NW_020872859.1:391674-399174 GCF_003789085.1 Penaeus vannamei
ATTATTTTTTCTCCTTTTCTTTTTGTTTTTCTCTCTCTCTATCTTCTTCATTTTGGCTTCATTTCAATTTCGAGTATATATGGAAAATATATTTTTTTCGCTTTCAAATGGATTAAGGAATTAGATGTCCACTGTTCTCCATATATATATATCCTTCTCGTTCTTGTTTTTTTCTTTTTCTCTCTCTTCCTCTCCTTCCTTTCGGCTCTATTTAAATTTTATATATATATGGAAAATATGTGTTTTTATTTCTTTCAAATGGATTGCGGAATTAGTTGTCCACTGTGCTCCTTATATATATATATATATATATATATATATATATATATATATATATATATATATACTGTATAAAAGGTGTTTATTTTTTTCTTTCAAACTGATTAAGGAATCTGATGTCCACTGAGTTGCTTGTGCGTGGGTTTGATCTTCGGAATTTTACAATTCTCACGATTTTTATCTATGCATTCCTTATTCCTTATTCACATTATTTGGGTTTCGATATTACCGTTTTCTGTTTTTTGTTTCCGTTCTTTTTGATATCTTGTTTATTTACCTTTTGCCTTATTTCTCTATTATTTATTTAAATAGAAATCTTCTCTTTTCTCCCTTTTCCTTCCCCTCTGTCGGTGTTACTTTCTTTCCTTCCTTCTCATATTTTCACCACTTTCTCTATTTCCTTCTCTTATTTCCTCTTAGTCCCCCGTTTATTGGCTCTCCCTTTCTTCCCGTCTTCTCTTCACATTTCTTTTTTCACCCGTTAATCTTCTCTTTTCCCTCCTCTTCCTCCTTCCGTTATTTTCTCCCCTTATTTACTTCCTCTTCCTTCACCCTTCTCTTTAATCCTCCTTTCTTCAACTCTTCTTTCTATCTCCTTCTTTTCCTACTCTACGCTTCTTCCTTTACTGCATTTCCTCTCTTCCCATACTCTCTCTTTTTACCACCTCCCCTTTCTCCTTCTACTCTTTCTCTTTTCTGCTTCTTTACTTTCCACTCTTCCTTCCTCTTTATTTTCTCTCCCCTTCTTCTACTCTACTTTATCATCATCCTCCCGTTATTCATCTTTATCATCTCCTTCTTTCTTTCCATTCTCTTTTCTTCCTTCATTTTCATCATCATTATCACCCTCTCCTCCTCCTCCTCCTTCTTCATCTTCATCATTACCATATCTCCCTATGTATCCATCTTCATCATTCTCTTTCTATTCATTATCTATCTTCCTCCTCCATTATTTTCATCATCATCATCACTTCCTCTTCCTCCTTCATCATCATCATCATTCCTCCTCCCTCTTTCCCACTCCCCTCACCCCATCCCTCCTCCGAGTGAAACCGCTACAGCAACCTCCCCCCTCCCCACTACAGCACCCCCCCTACCAACGGGCCAGACCGCTACAGCAACCTCCCCCCGTGAAACCTCCCAAGCACCCCCCCCACCAGTAAAACCTCCCAAGCACCCCCCCCCCAGAAAAACCTCCCAGCACCCCACCTCCCCGAGTGAAACCTCCCCAGCACCCCCCCTCCTCCCCCAGTAAAACCTCCCCAGCACCCCCCTCCCCAGTAAAACCTCCCCACACCCCCCACCCCCCCATCGAAAACCTCCCCCAGCACCCCCCTCCCACTCCCCATTAAAACCTCCCCAGCACCCCCTCCCCGATGAAACCTCCCCCCCCCACTGAAACCTCTCCCAGCACCCCCCCCCCCACCCAATTGAAACCTCTCCCCAGCACCCCCCCCACCCCTCCCGATTGAAACCTCCCCCCCCCCCCCCCCCGATAGAAACCTCCTCCCAGCCCTCCGCCAGCTTATAGAAGAAAGCTCTCAGAGAATTCGATCCGAGGCGTAAATTATACATTCCTTGTGCTGAGGGAAACCTTGTTCCTCCCGCCCCGCCCCTTTCCATTATTCAGGCGAGTGTAGACGCCCACGTCTGTGCGCCTGGCTGTACGTGGGTGCGCATGTGTGTGTGTGTGTGTGTGTGTGTGTGTGTGTGTGTGTGTGTGTGTGTGTGTGTGTGTGTGTGGTGTGTGTGTGTGAGAGAGAGAGAGAGAGAGAGAGAGAAAGAGAGAGAGAATGCGTGTGAGTGAGTGAGAGCGTGAGTGTGCGTGTGTGTGTGAGCGTGAGTGTGCGTGTGTGTGAGTGAGTGTAAAGGAAAGCTTTTTGCATTGATCTCTGTCGGAATTCGCTCGTGCAAAATGTAGGTTTGTTTATCTTACATCTCTCTGTTTGGTCGCCAACCTGTTTGCCATTTCTCGCTTCCTCTTCTTCTTTTACTTAGTGTGTTTGATCTCACATTGTCCTTTTTTCTGTTTCCTTCCTTTTCGACTCTATTTGTCTGCCAATTTCACCCTCTCTCTCTTTCTTTCTCTGTCTCTGTCTTTATTTCTGTCTCTCTCTCTTCCTCCCTCCCTTTCTCTCTCTCTCGCTCATTTAACCAAATATTTATTGAAAAAAATCGAAGTGATTCGCGTGAATCCAATGCAAGAAACAAGCACAGAGATGTTAAATTCAGTATCGAATTGATCAGAATTTACAATAACCAAATAACTTCCCCCCCCCCCGAGTTGCTCTCTCTCTCTCTCTCCCTCTCTCTTGTTTTACTCTGTCTCTCTCTCTCTTTTCTGTCTCTCTTCTTCTCTGTCTCCCTCCGTCCCTCCTCCCTCCCCTCTCTCTCTCTCTCTCTCTCTGTGCGCGCGCGCGCTTCTGCGTTTGGTATGTGTGCAGGCGCGTAATATTTTACTTGTTATGACATAAATGCAAATACGTTTTCTTCTTACTGACGTATTTATATTCCTTTACTTTGCATTAACTTGTCAAACGTCCATGTCTTTCACCAAACCTGGATAATTGAACTACCGACTGTTTCTGGAATACTACTGTGTATATTCATCATGAATCACTTCGGTCCAGTTGGTGTGCGAGCGAATATACTGGGAATGAAAAAAAAGAAAAAAAAAAAAGAAAAGTAAAAGGGGAAAAAATAGGGAATAATAATGATAATAATAACAAAAATAAACCCGTTCCATCCCTGCCCAACCAAATATTCCAAAACATTTCAGCGGAAAACTAATTGCATTCGAGATGAGTACTCGTTAGCCTGCAACAGTTTTATATTCATTCCCTCGTATAACATCGGGGCCAAAATAAAAGAAACTTGCAGACAACATCAAGAGAAATTATTGTGGAATGGAAAATTAACCCCTTTGTTTAGGCAGGAGTATGCCAGACTGCCAAATACTATTGTCCTTCTCAGTCATCTGCGTGAAATGGTAGCCTGTGCTTGTAATTTATTAACGTTGTGGATGGTTATCAATTTGTGTCCATTGTATATATATATATCGATGCATAAATAATATGCGCGTGTTGGTCGATCTATCTCTATTTGTAAATGCATATATATAGGCATATAGATAGATAAATACATGAATGATGTGAATGGATGAATGGTTGAATAGGTAGATAGATAAATACAATAAGAAAGTGAATAGAGAAAAAGAATATGTAAATGAATTAGAAATATCTATATGAGCAAACAAAAGAATATACAGTGTGTCTACGAAAATAAACAAGTGTGTGCGTGTGATTACAATAACAATGAAGGGTAGATGTGATCATAAGAATAACCGTTCTAAGTCAATTCATAACAAATCCGAGAACGAGAGACGACTGAACGAACGAGGCAGATCCTGTATCATCCGGATAGATAATAGGCTCGTGGTATCAAAAATAGAAAGAAAAAAAAAAGAAGATGCACTTTATCTGCAATCATTACAAGCGTGATTCCAGCTGCAGATCAGAGAAAACGATATTGCAAAATGAAGTCGCTGGATGAGCTAGTGCGTCGATGTGCTCCAGTCGCCTTTGCAGTTGCACGTGCACCGTAGAGCTGTAATGCACTGCACGGAAACGACTCGAAGGCCGGCGTGCATCTTAAGTAGCAGAATATCGACTTTCCATAATTGTATTTCGGTGTAATGTCGCATTCGATAGACCGCAGCTGGACTTCCCACCTTCGAGCGAGGACGTGGCTAAAGTCTACGGGAATGATACCCCGATTTCACTTACACAACTTCATGATAGTGTTGTTGGTACTGCGCTGGACTTGGCGTATCTAATATTACTTTTCTACCTTTACGTGTCTTAATTATAAGGGGGGTAAATAAGGGGGTTTGATATCATTATTTCACTTACATGCTGAAAGAATGACATTTTCTTCCCATGCATAATGCTTAGTGCAAAAATGAAAAGGGCACATTGACTGGGATTATCTGTGTGGTTATATCTCCTTTTACACGTGATTGTCCTATGAAAATGCAACCATATGTATAGGTTATTTGAAACCATAAAATAACCGGCCCTTGATATCAACATATGCAACTGACCTGCAAACTTCTGTGGGCTCTGAACCCCCACACGAATGGAGAATCAGACGCCAAAACATTTACTCTAAGCTTAGAATAACACCGCTACAAATGCATGTCTAGACGTTGATACCAATATGTCGTCCTAACATTTTTCGATTTACGTTCAGATTATAAAATGACTCCACATATTTTGCAAATCTGCTTGATGCGGCAACATTTCAATCGCGTGATCCTTCTGATCTAACTTCCACCCTTCTAATCCCCTTTGAGCAAAAGCTCTCTAATGACGAGCTTCATTCGCATAGACTTACGCCCCGTCCTACATTTTCCTTCCCAGGTAAAGTGCATCTGTCCAAGAAGTGAGCTGCTCAGCACACGATCCCACTCACCGTAGTCCACCGTGATAGTCTTGTGGTCGCTCTCTGGCGATGCCATTGGTCCCATGTTTACGGGCATGGCGCCGGGCAGCTGTAAGGACGGCACTATCTTCAGCACACGTGAGGTCAGTGAGGGCGCTCGTGAAACTTTTTCGGGCTTGTGGACTCAATGCTAGACTTACGATTAACCAAGCGTGGCTCTGATAACACAAGCTGTGACAGACCAATTACAATTTATGCAAAAAGAGCAACAACGGAGGAGTGAAGCTGAAATTATTATTTATTCTGGGGCGAGCTGCGTTACCTCTTCCTTGTCATCTTCCATAACAGCAAGTTTAACGTCTGGGTTTGGGAGAATCTTTTTGTTAGTGAAATCAAACTTGGAAACTTAATAGAGCAACAAGTATTGCCACCAGGGAAGGGGACGGACAAGAAGTGAGGATTAGGCGACAAAAAAGGTCAGGGACGGGGTCATAAAGGGGGTCAGAACAGGCGAGACGTCGGCGAGGTGGAGGCGAGGAGCAGGCCAGGGCGCCGAGTCGAGAAGGGAGGCGGGAGCAGCGACAGCAACAAATGCGAGTGAGTGATATCGCCGGCCGATACTAAGGGCCAGCGACTTGGGGTCTCCTCCCCTTCTCGCGCAAGTTCCACGTCACATAACGATTTTGTTCACGTATTGTAAACGCGCACCTGAGAGGGCCCCTCATGGCCGAGGGAGACAAACAGCCGAGGAGAGAATAGGACACGCGGGCTATGGGAGGGAGGGGGAGGGGGAGGGGGAGGGGGAGGAGGAGGGGAGGGGGAAGGAAGGGAGGAGCCAGGGAAGGAAGTGAATGACTAGGGGGAAGGGAGGGTCACGGGGAGGAAGGGTATGGGAAGGAAGTGAGGGACAAGGAAGGGACGGGGAGGGGGAAGGGGAAGGTGGAGTGGCGAAAGGGGAAGTAAATGTGGAGGAAGAAGTGTGGAAGGGGGTGGGGGAAGAGGGAAGAGTGAGGAGAGTGAAGGAAGGGGGAAGAGAGAAGAGAGAGAGAGAGAGAAGGAAGGGAGAAAGGGAAGAAAGTGAGAGACTAGGGAGTGAAGGAAGGGGGAAGAGAGAAGGGAGAGAGAGACTAGGGAGTGAAGGAAGGGGGAAGAGGAAGGAAATGACGGACAAGGGAAGGAAGTGGGGGGCAAGGGAGGGCAGGGGGGGGAGGGGAAGGAGGGAGGGAGAAGCATTTCTATTTGGGTTACTGACCTTAAAGGTAAAGCGGCGAGGAAGGGAGATTGGGGGACGAGAACGTAAATACAACAGATGGGGGGTCTCGTAAGATCTGTTCCCTTCCCGGTGAATGTGTGAATAGTGTGTGTGTGTGTGTGTGTGTGTGTGTGTGTGTGTGTGTGTGTGTGTGTGTGTGTGTGAGTGTGAGTGAGTGTGTGTGTGTGTGTGAGTGTGTGTGTGTGTGTGTGTGTGTGTGTGTGTGTGTGTGTGTGTGTGTGTGTGGTGTGTGTGAGTGTGAGTGAGTGAGTGTGTGCGTGCGTGCGTGCGTGCGTGCGTGCGTGCGTGTGTGTATGTATGTGTGTGTGCGTGTTTATTTAATTGCATGTCCGTTATTATATGTTTGACATTTAAATGCACTCCAGACATATGAATTCCGAATCACTTCTTCCCTCAGAACGAGTAAATCTTCACAACTGTTGCTTCTGAATATACGCACCAAAGGCACGGAAGCCACATCCATTTTCCATGTAAAGGGAGAGAGAGAAGAGAGAGAGAGAGAGAGAGAGAGAGAGAGAGAGAGAGAGAGAGAGAGAGAGAGAGAGAGAGAGAGAGAGAGAGAGAGAGAGAGAGAGAGAGAGAGAGAGAGAGAGAGAGAGAGAGAGAGAGAGAGAGAGGGAGAGAGAGAGAGAGAGAGAGAGGGGGAGAGAGAGAGAGAGAGAGAGAGAGAGAGAGAGAGAGAGAGAGAGAGAGAGAGAGAGAGAGAGAGAGAGAGAGAGAGGAGAGAGAGAGGGGGAGAGAGTAAATAGATAGGTAGATAGATAGATAGATAGAGAAAAAGAGAAAGGAGGGACAATTATACATATAAGCAGGAATTGAGATGAACGCAAACAGAACACATGCGGGAATGTGTGCGTCTTCATGCACCAGCATTCTACATTACATTCTCAACAATGAACGGCGAAAACGAGCTTCTTACTCCCACTCCATTTCCTTTAACAATAACAACAGCAATCCACGATAACAACTCCGCCATGACAACAACTCCGCCATGATGATGATGACAACAACTCCGCCATGACGACAACAACGCCATGACGACAACAACTCCGCCATGACGACAACAATCCGCCATGACAACAACAACTCCGCCATGACAACAACAACTCCCATGACCAACAACTGCCGACAACAACAAACTCCGCCATGATGCAACTCCGCCATGATGACAACAACTCCGCCATGATGACAACTCCGCCATGATGACAACAACTCCGCCCAACTCCGCCAAATGACAACAACTCCTCAACCCCTCCGCCATGACAACAACTCCCTCCGCATGACAACAACTCCCGCCATGACAACAATCCGCCATGATGACAACAACTCCGCCATGATGACAACAACTCCGCCATGATGACAACAACTCCGCATGACAACAACTCCGCCATGACGACAACAACTCCTGACGACAACAACTCCGCCATGACACAACAACTCCATGCAACAATCCAAGCATTTATCCATTTTTAACACTTAGCGGCACCTAATTGCGCTGCACTCCA
>NW_020872859.1:401674-421674 GCF_003789085.1 Penaeus vannamei
ATATTTTTCCTGCTCGCCGTTGTCAAATAACCAAGCTTAATTTACGTCGGAATTACTTAAAAAGACAATATTTTTCTATAAGAAGTCAGTATTTTTCAGTAAAAAAGTCAATATTTCTCAACTAAAACTCGGTATTTCTCCACAACGGGATTTCAGGTGTAGAGAAAAGATATTTTTCCCGCTCGCTGAAGCAGGCAAACTTCGGAATGACACGTAAATACACAAGCCTTCTCTACTTCCGCCTTCACCACAGACTGTTGACATATGAACCGTCAGTTTCGAATCTTTTATCCGAAACACAAGACCATACGATAAAGCAGCGAGCGTTTCGGTCGAGTCGAAACTGGTGGTTCGCGTGTTCGTATCGCTGAGGAACCCAGACTTCGGATTCAGATGTCCGTAACTTATTAATTTAAACATAACAATATCTGCCCTTCGGTCAAATTTTGCAAATCTATTACTTGTATTACAATTTTGTATAAATTCTTATACCATGATAAGCATAGTAATCATTAATTATTAACCGCAATCGACGCCTAAGTCACGGCTCTAGCATATCATCAGCGACCCAGACTTCTAGACGGCGGTAAAGTGACGTCACGCTCCTGAAGCCGCGGTAAATTACAAAAACCCTTATTTTGAGCCATTCACTGGGGGATAAAATGGTAGTATGAAAGGAGGAGGATAAATGGTAGAATGAAATAAGGATAAATGAGTAGGATGAAATGGGGGGAAAAGGAATTATCGCGAAGGCATATTACATATTTCTCGAACTCATACGTATCTACAATAACCAGGAAACCGTAAAAAACGTCAAAGATATCCAACAGACCCAAAAAACGTAAATAAGTCGTTTCGAAACCTATGCACAACGATGCTTCGAATCCTACATGACCAAAACGGCTTTGCCTTCCCCCCCACCTTTTTTTTTTTTAATCAACCTTCAGGCTATAATTAGCCCCCTTTTCATCCCTTTGAAAAGCAACCCCTAATTATACATTAATAAGTAACATTTCTCTATTTACAAAAAAACGTACATATAAATGATACGAAAAAAAAAACGGCGGTAGTTGAAGTTACGGACAAAAGATGGCGTCTTAGGCTTCGCGATGCCCGGGCTCAGTCTACCAGCAGAGAGGAACTTCTCGGAGCAGAAAAGAATCAAAATGTCTAAACGCGGTTACCTGTCACGTGACGACGAATAACATTATGCTCCCATCCGAGGCCGACACCAAGAATTAGGAAATGAATTTCATATGAGCGATCCAAATATTTCAGGCGAGAGAGAGAGGGTAGGGGGGGGGAGGAGAGAGAAGGGGGGGGGAGAGGGAGAGGGGGTTAGGAAGAGGGCGAGGGGGAACGAGGGCGAGGGAGAGAGGCAGGGGGAGAGGCGAGGGGAAGAAGAGAGGGAAGAGGGAGAGGGAGAGGACGAAGGGCAGAGAGAGAGAAGAGAGAGAGAGAAGACTGAGGGACGAGGAGACGAGAGAAGAGAGAGACAGAGAGAGAGAAGAAGAAGAGAGAGGGAGAGAGAGAACAAAAAAGAGAGAGAGAGAGACTTGAAGACGCATGGAGGGTAAAAAACGCTGACAGCGAAAGCACCAATAATAGACCAGTTGCCCGTCCCCAGACCATTAAATAGAAACAAACAAAAAACAACAAAGAACCTTTTTATTTTTTGAGAAGAGAGAGAGAAACGAGAGAGACGAACGAAATTAGACAGAAGAGCCAACAGAGAGAGACGAAGAGAGACGACGAAGAGAGAGAGAGAGCAGAGAGATGAGAGAGAGAGAGAGATAACTTGAGATAGCTAGCTAGCTAGCTAGCAAGGAAATAAAACTGAACCCCTCCTAAAAATGGGAATGAACTGGAAGCAATAACAACGAACCAGATCAGCCAAGGGTATATGTCACTACCCTATGTCCATGTTACGCGAGGAAAATGACTCCCAGCTGACGTGTGGCAGACTTTCAACCAATCACTACAACACCACCTCCCTATAGCTATTGTATAGAGTCCAATCTACACGTTGAATTATACTTATGCTATCCAACTATCATATCTTAGCTATCGACTGGTGAACTATGTCAACTCCAGTACACACGCATACCATAGTTTACAACTCAATAGTATTCCGAATTGGAATCAGAGAGGGAATCACACCCATTTTTAACTACTGTTACGTTCCCAGTGTAAATGTCCAATAGACTCGATAGTACAGTACATTAAATTACGTGGATAATTCACCTGCCACATGTATGTGTACGTTTATACTCGCGTTTGTACATGCATACAGTATACACCACACTAAATTCAGCCAGTATTTGGAGGGCTGTTAATGAGTTTATGCATAATCACATAATAACCATGATTTGTAGAACATGATTGTGCAACAAACAAAAGCCGAATTTTTATCTTCTTTCCGGGAAACGAAAATGGAACACAGTGGCATGGAAAAATATGGAAATGTCTGCAGAACATTTGATAATGCAATCAGTATATTAAACAGTTAAGTAAATATAGATATCAGTAATAACAATATAAAAAATATGATATGTAAAAGTAAAGCTAATTATATCAATGGTGATTATACTAATAATACTCGTAATGTAACAGTAATAGTAAGGAAGAATATAACAATAAGATGATAACGATAATGATAATGACAATAATAGTAATAGTAATAATGATTATGAAATAATTTAGAAATAAAGACAGGACAAAAACACAAAAAATATGAAACTGAAAAAAATAAAGTTTAAAATCTCCCTCTATCCAATTAACATTGAATAAAAAAAAAAAAAAAAAAATCTATAAAAAGAAACCTACCTCCCACACCTCTTAAATCCCCCCCCCCCCGCCGCCCTCCCATTCTCCACTGATTAGCATAAATTGTCCCCACAAGGACGGCGCAATTAACGCTCTCCTATCACCAGGTGTTATAACGAGGTCTCCGCTCTAATCACCAGTTTCGTAAGCTGTCTTTTCCGGACGGACAAGCACACTGACGAGCCATTGTCCCCCGGATGTTAACACGTAAATTGCTCGTAATGGGCTCTATTTCTGGTGCTTGTTCTGTAATTGTTTATAATTGGGGAGTTATTTGTAGAGGTGTCTCTTCGTCTCCCTTTTCTTTCGTGTTTTTTTTACGGGTTAATTAAAGGGTGAGCGTCGTCTGTCAACCGGTGTTGGGGAGAAGAAAATGGATCGTTTCGTTATGAATGGATAACCTTTTTTTTTTTTTCTTTTTTTTTTCTTTCTTTTCGTTTTTATTGATATTCTCAGCTTTCATTTACTATGCGTGCCTGGTCGATACTGTCTATCTTTCTTCGAAATTCTTTTTATCGGTCAAGTGTCCCTTTTTACCTTCATTCTTTTCGCCCATTTTTTTCCTATCGATTTATCTGTCATTGTCATTTGCCATCTCTGTCGTCCCGTGTTCTTATCAGTCTTATCAGTCGTATGGGTTTGGCGATGTTATCATGACACGCATAGCTGCTGCACAATAAATAGGTTATACTCTTGCAATATGCATGTCTACCGTTTTCGGTAAATGGGACACAGGAAGTATTTTTTTTTTTTTTCACCTCACACGCTTTCTTATCACTCCTTTTCTTTCTTTCTCGCCCTCTTCCTCCCTTCCCCCCTTTTCTTTCTTCCTCCTACCTTCTCTCTCTCTTTCCCCTTCTTCCTACTCTTTCTTTCTCTCACTCTCACGCGCTCTATCCCCCCCCCTCTCTCTCTCTTTCGGGGTCAGGATTCGCCAATCCGGGAGAAACTTCTGCTCAGATTTGCAAAAGGATTCTACACGATTTCCGAGGTTGCGTGCGGCCGCATAAAAATTGCACTCTACAGGTGGCAGCTGGTGATGCTAGGCCGTGACGAGCGCGTGAAGTGTCAAAAGTGGTCGATAAGTTGGCGTGAAGTGTCAAAAGTGGTCGATAAGTTGGCGCTGGGAGTTGGGGCAGGTGGGTCGGCGTGTTTGCTTATCACTTAGTTAAGGCCTGGCGCTTTTTTTTTTCTATTGTAAGGCTTGTTAAGACGACCGGGCATCACGGAAAGGGTGTAAGAAATCTATCGCATGGCAGGAACAAGCGAGTCATTATCTTTCATGGGCGTAATGCTAGCGCCTACCCCCCATTCCTTAGGCTTCCTGTCAGCCAAAATAGTCTTCTAAGAAAAAATAATCACAAACATACCTATCACCGTCATCACTTATCGTAGACGTTCAGCTTTAAACCTCTTACAATGACTCTTACCCTAAGTGCGTTTCCCCATTACCAAAGCAGGCCGATGGGCGCTGTTCTCCGAGATTCTCAAAGATTCATCGACTCATTACAGACCCATGGCGACCTTGGCCTTCCAGCTGCCCGCAATGCCCGCCAACAAGTATAGGATCGGGTATCACTCCGCGCCGCGTGACCGCTTGCATCCGATACGAAAAGTAGTACCCCTTTCTTGCCTTTTCGTGCGGTGACATAAGAGCGATAACGCCCGAGAGCAAACATCTATGATTGATCTGGAATTGGATTTTCTTGAGACGAAAACTGAGTTGAGGAGGAAAAAGAGAGACGTTGCTCTAAATATATTACATTTTCTTTCGCGGGATGTGGACATTTTGAATTGCGTTTCGTCCCAGAACACGGAAAAATTGAGACTGAATTATTATCATTCTTCCCGGTTTTTGTTCCAACGACGGGCTTCTTAATCATTTGCAAACATTATATTTGTCTCCACTTATGTAGACACCTATGTACGCTTATAAGCATGTACGGAAATACAAATTCACACCAAACATGTCTCTATTTGTATCCACTTAGACACCCATGTAGGCCTAAGCATGTAAGCATGTACGTAAATACAAATACCCACGTACATAACGCGTAATGTCCATAGCTGTCGGTGTAATGACACAGCGCCCCCATTAACCCGGTGTCAGAGCGAATGTTGTCCACAACATGAGTCCGGAATGGCCGCGAGAAGAATGATTAATGGCTGGGCTTAATTTGGACTTTTACATGTGCTCGTCAACTCCCACGCCCCCCTCCCCTCCCACTCCCCCTGTCGCCCCCTCTCCCCCCTCATCTCACTCCCCCTGTCGCCCCTCCCCTTATCTCACCTCCCCCTGTCGTCCCCTCTCCCCCTCCCCACCCCATGTCGCCCCCTCCCCTCATCCCACTCCCCCTCCCTTGTAGCCCCCTCTCCCCCTCCCCTCATCCCACTCCCCTCCCCACCCCTCCTCCACCTCTCCCCCTCCCCCCTCCTCATCTCACTCCCCCTGTCGCCCCCTCTCCCCCTCCCCTCATCTCACTCCCCCTGTCGCCCTCTCCCCCTCCCCCCTACCCCCTGTCCTCTCTCCTCATATTATCATTGACTTTTTATTCTGTATTTCCGGCTCGTCTTCTCAGTTGCCTTTGTTTTTCGATTCACTTCCCGTTATTATTATTCTTTCTATTATTATCATCATTATCAATAATATTCTTATGAATCACTTATCTTTTATCATTATTTGTTCTATTATTATTATCATCATTAATTTAGTTATCATTCACTTATTTTTCTGTCTATCATTCACTATCATTATTAATACTATTATCATTTACTAATTTTATATTATTTCTATCATTATCATTCATTTTTTCATCATTTTTGTGGCCTTTCATCTGGTTTCGCTTCCTCTCCTTTCTCGTGCAATTTTATTTCGTGTTTTTTCTTCCTCTCTGCAATCTCTCGTCTTCGCTCCCCTCTTCTCTTTCCACCTTTCTTCTCTTTGTATTCTAAACACCCTCTTCATTCCCTCTACTCTCTCTCCCCTTTCTTCCCTCTCTCTCCTTTCGTAGAGATTCTCTCCTATGCTTCCTCTTTCCAGTCTCTCTCTCTATCTACCTCCTCTTCCTTCTTTCTTTCCTTTTCACTCTCTTTTCCTCCATTCCTCTCCATTTTCCTTCTATCTTCTCCTCAACCCCTTCTTCTTCGCTCTCTTCCTCTTCCCTTTTCCCTTTTCCTTCTCCTCGGCTTTAACTTTCTCTCCTTTTCCTTCACCTTTCCTTTCGACTCCTATTCCTCCTCCTCTTTAACCCCTTCTCTCCTCCACACGCCCCCCCTTTCCCGCTAATCTCCAATCTCTACCATCCCCCCCCCATTCCCTCCAACCTCCACTATCTCACACACACATGCAAACTCACTCACTTCCACCTCGCACACACACACACACAGACACACACACACACAGACAATCACACACACAAATCCCTCCTCACACACAAAACTCCCTCCTCACACACACACACACACACAATCACACACACAAATCACACACACCTCAACGCACGCACTCCACCCCCCCCCCCCTACCAATCTCCACCATCCCCTCTCCCCCCCTCCTGAATCCTCCCCCTCCTCCCCCCCCCCTTCCCAACCTCCCAACTTACCAAAGACAAAAAAAGAAAAGAAAGAAAGAAAGAAAAAACAAGACTAATAAACAGAAAAAAAGAGAAACAAACAATCATTCCAGCTCGCCTCGCTTGGAATCGGTCCGCCTGAACCATCAACAACGACTGGGAATCGTCCAGGAATCGCCGGAGATGGTAATTCCCGCCAAGACAACAGCTGATTGGACAAAAAAAAAAAAAAAAAAAAAAAAAAATTCGTCGCATTAATTTTATTTCGTTAATTTCATTTCATTTATCGATTAATTTATCTTTGAAAAAAAGGGGGTGAAGGAGAGGGAGGGTGAGGGGGTAAGGAGGAGAAGAAGGGGAGGAGAGAGAGGGAGAGAGGGGAGAGAGAGGGAGAGAGGGAGAGAGAGAGGGAAGAGAGAGAGAGAGAGAGAGAGAGAGAGAGAGAGAGAGAGAGAGAGAGAGAGAGAGAGAGAGAAGAGAGAGAGAGAGAGAGAGAGAGAGAGAGAGAGAGAGGCGAGAGGAATCGTGAAGGGGTATAGATGGATGGATGGATAAATTGGCAAAATGTAGGAATAATGATCATAACAATATGAAAGAACTGAAAGTGAAACGTAGAAGAAAGAAAGAGAAAAAAACAGAAATAAGCAAGGATAAATAAAAGCATAAGAAGAAGCAAACGAACAAATTTTACGAAGACAGATTCCTAAAAAAAAAGACAAAGAATCGGAGAAACAAAGAGAAAACACGAAGAAAACCGAGCATCTTCGAGGAACAAAAGAAATTCACCTCCTCGCTCGTGCACGCACTCAGTTACTCATGCTCTCACTCTCACTCTCTCACTCTCAACTCACACACTCGCTCACTCAGTCACGCGCACACTCACTCACTCAGTTACTCATATTCTCACTCACAACTCGCTTGCTCACTCACTCGCTTGCTCACTCACTCACTCACTCATATTCTCACTCAGACACACACACTTACACACTCGCTCGGTCACTCACTCACTCACACATGCACCACATGCACACACATGCACACACACACACACACACACACACACACACACACACACACAACTCACAAACTCACTCACTCTCTGACACACACACACACTCACCCACACATACACACAATCACACAAACTCACTCACTCTCTGACACACACACACACACAACTCACTCACTCACACACACACATCACACATACCTCAACGCACTCCCCCCCCACCCCCCACCCCGCCCCCAACTTGTCTTAGGAGACGCAAGAAGCTAACAACTTTCTGCAGAAGGGATGTTAATTGTTCCAGCGACTTCTTCTCTCCAGGGTAATGGAATTTTCCCTTCCCTGTGAGCGGGCTGTGCGTCCCCGGGGGTGGAAGAGCATGTGTGTCCCTCGCTCTGCCTCCGCCCCTGGCTCTCTCTTGCGCTTTCTCTTCATCTTTCTCTCTCGTTTCTCTCTCTTCATCTTCTCTCGTCTCGTTTTCTTTTTCATTGTCGTTCACGTGCGTTTTCTCTCTCTCTATCTCTTTTTTTCTCGCTCACATTCTCGTCTCTCCTCTCTCTTTTTCTCTCTCTCATTTCGTCTCTCGTTCTCTCTTTCTCTCCCTCCATCTCTATTCCTCTTCTCTTCTCTTCTTCTCATCTCTCTCCTCTCTCTCGCTCTCTCTCTCTCTCTCTCTCTTCTCTCTCTCTCTCATCTCTCTCTCTCTCTCTCTCTCTCTCTCTCTCTCTCTCTCCTCTCTCTCTCTCTCTCTCTCTCTCTCTCTCTCCCCCCTCTCGCTCTTTCCGTCTAGTGAATACTTTCCTCGTGCTTCTTCTTCGGATCAAACCCAAGAGATGCGATTCACTTAACTGCTGTGAGTCAGAGGATTCAGTGGTCGAACTTTTTCATCTTTTTTTGTTGTTTATTTGTTTCATTATTGGAGAGTCTGGGTGTTGTGGGTCGGTGACATCTATGAATGTGCAGAAGCATATGTGCTCATGTATATGTATGTACTCTTTCGCTGTCTGTCTGCTCCTGTCTCCGTTTTGTCTCTGTCTTTGCCAGTCTCTCTCTCTTTCTCTCTATATTTGTGTCTCCCTCCCTCCCTCCCCTCTCTCTCTGTGTTTGTCTTTGTCTTTCTCAATCTTCCTTTCTCTTTTTACATCTCTCTCTCTCTCTCTCTTTCTCTCTATTCATCTATCGTCCATCCTCTTCCTCTCCATCTATCTATCGCCCCTCCTCCTCCTCCTCCCTCTCCATCTCCCCCTTTGTTCCTCTACCATCAGCCACGTCCCAGATGCTGCCTTAATAATCAATTGGCTCCATGACTCCGTTATTGTTCCTTATCACAACCAATATCTGCTCCTTGCGGCCGAGTTGCAACTTTAACGATCAGTCAGATGTCGCGGATCATGTCTCATTGCGCAGTTTATCGGACGATTGATCAAATATTACATGTCGTATATCCGATGGCCAGGTCCTCGCCTCCCGGTCTGGGTCTTCCTTTGTTAGATATGTCTTTTAATTCCTAAAAGCATGGTCTGTATGTATCTTCCTTTGTTATATATATTATAAATCGTAAAAAATATCTGATCCGTATTTTCCTTTATTACACACACACACACATCTATATCCAAAAAGCATGATCTGTGTCTACCTTAATTATATATTGTTTAAATCCTAAAAGCACGATCGACCTCCATCCGAATCTGACCAACGCGACGCTTTCTCCCAAAACCTTATTTCCCCCGATTGTAAATTTCACTTAACGAGTCTTTAGCCATATTAGAGATTAGGATCTGCTAAACTTCCTTATCAAACTATTTTCTTTTCTTTTTTTCCTTTTCCTCCATCCGACTATCGAAAAAAAAAAAAAAATCAAAACGATACGCGACCTCCCATCGTTCGGATATTAGCGTTCGCATAAGAAGGCGGATTATCGTAGACGTGATTAGCCATTAAGGCGGTCTTTTCCCGCGCCGAGGAATCCGGGTGCCGTTCGTGGATGCAGGACCAGAGAATCCATTAGCGGATGATCGTATTATGCCTCTTAACGGAGGGAGGAAGAGGGAGGGAGGAGGAAGGGAGGAGGGAAGAGGGAGGAGGGAGAAGGGAGGAGGAAGAGGAAGGAGGGAGGAGGGAGAGGGAGGGAAGAGGGAAGAGGAAAGGGAGGAAGGGAAGGGAGGAAGGAGGAGGGAGGAAGGAGGAGGGAGGAAGGAGGGAGGAAGGAGGATGGAGGATGGAGAGGGAGAAGGAGGAGGGAGGGAGGAGGAAGGAGGGAGGAGGGAGGGAGGGAAGAGGTAATAGAAGGGCGTTGGAGGGGAAGGGGAAAGGGGAGGAGGGGAGGAAGGAGAAGAGAGGAGAAGAGGAGGAGGAGAGGAGAGGAGGAGGAGGGAGAGGGAGGGGGAGGGGAGGAGGAAGGAAGGGAGGAGGGAGGAGGGAGGAAGGAGGAGGGAGGAATGGGAGGAAAAAGGAGGAGATGAGGAGGAGGAGGGAGAGGGGGGGGAGGAGGAGGAGGGAGAGGGAAGGGGGGAGGAGGAGGAGGAAGGGGGAGAGGGAGGAGGAGGAGAGGGAGGAGGAGGAGAGGGAGTAGGAGGGAGGAGAGAAAAGAACAACAAGAGAGAAGAAAAAGAAAAGAAGAAGCAGAAGGTGGAAGGAAGAGGAGGAGGAGGAGGTACCTAGAGGACGTAAAAAAGGGGATCAAACATGACCCCGTTTTGATGCATTGATGTTCGTGCAGTTTTTGTGCTTCCCTCTCTCCCTTCTCCTCTCCTCCCCTCTCCCAGTCCCCTCATTTCCTCTCTTCGGCCCCTCCCCATGTACTCCGCTCCCCCTCCCTCTCTCCCCCTCCTACTCATGCCTACTACCCTCTCCCCTCCTTTTCATCTCTTCTATCCTCCTCCTCATCTCTCCACTCCCCTCTCCCTCTTCTCTTCTCTCCCCCTCCTTCTCCTCTCCTCCCCTCTCCCCTCCTTCTTCCCAATCTCCTTAACCATGTTACTCTTGGATCGATATTGTCGTAAGGGTTACAGATACTTGACACTGTAAATTGTCAGACGTGTACGTAATCTTGAAAGGGGGGGAGGGCCAATCAGTGAAAGGTGGAGCTTGTGGGGTGGGTGGAGCCAATCAAGCGAAAAGGGGTGGAGCTGTGGTGGTGGGAGGAGCAATCAGGGAAAGGGGTGGGCTTGGGGTGGTGGGAGGGCCAATCAGGTGAAAGGTGGAGCTTGTGGTGGTGGGAGGAGCCAATGAAAAGGGTGGGCTTGGTGGGGAGGAGCCAATCAGGCGAAAGGGGTGGAGCTTGTGGTGGTGGGAGGAGCCAATCAGGCAGAAGGGGTGGAGGTTTGTGGGGTGGGAGGCCAATCAGATTAAAAAGGGTGGGGATTGTGGTGGTGGGAGGAGCCAACCGTGAAAGGGGGTGGGCTTTGTGGTGATGAGGACCACAACCAGGAGAAAGGGGTGGAGCTTGTGGTGGTGGGAGGACCTAAAAGGTGAAAGGGTGGAGGCTGTGGTGGTGGGAGGAGCCAATCAGGTGAAAGGGGTGGAGCTTGTGGTGGTGGGAGGAGCCAATCAGGTGAAAGGGGTGGAGCTTGGTGGTGGTGGGAGGAGCCTATCAGATGAAAGGGTGGGGCTTGTGGTGTGGGAGGAGCCAATCAGGTTGAAAGGGTGAGCTTGGGGTTGTGGAGGAGCCATCGGAGAAAGGGTGAGCTGTGGTGGTGGGAAGGAGGCCAATCAGATGAAAAGGGGTTGTGGTGGTGGGAGAGCCAATCGAATGGAAAGGAGCCATTAAGGAGAAAAGGGGTGGAGCTTGTGAGTGGTGAGAGCCAATCCGAAGGAAAGGGGTGGAGCTTGTGGTGGTATGGGAGGAGAACATGCCTAACCACCTTTTTCAGGGCCCCTTTGATTTCAAGAAAAAAGAAACGTCAAGACACGTTCTGAATGAGGCTGACGAGACGAATGCCCGAAACGAAAAAGAATGCAAGATGATAATGAAGGTAATAATGATAAGATGAGGACACCACGCTAAAGAAGGAGGAGGAAAAAGGGAAGAAGAAAAACATGAGAATAAACTGAAAAATACTGAGTACGCAAAACACCTTCCGTAAATGAAATTCTTAGGATGAATTGCACTTGTATATCCCGTCTTTTATCCGAACACGGATCCGGTTCACGACTTCAATCCGATCAGCTAATCCCTGGGCCATGACCAATCCACCCATTCATTTCTAACAAGATTCGACAATAACTTTTCGCGTAGACAATCCACGGAGATGATGAAGAGGAGAAGGAGAAGGAGGAGAGAAGGAGGAGAGAAGAGGAGGAGGAGAAGGAGGAGAAGAAGAGGAGGAGAAGAGGAGAGAGGAAGAAGAAAGAAGAAGAGGCAGAAGAGGCAGAAGAGGAAAGAAGAAGCAGAAGAAGAAAGAAGAAGCAGAAGAAGAAGCAGAAGAAAAAGAAGGCAAAAGAAAAAAAGAGGAGAAGAAGAGAATGCAAAAAGAAAAAGAAGGAGAAGAAAGAGTTTGAAGAGAAGAAGAAGAAGAAGAGGAATAATAATAATAAAAAAAAAAAAACAGTGCTTCCTTGGCGTAAGGAAACTCGAAGCCCAACTCGAAGGCAATCACAGCCTAAGGCAGAGCTTCCCCATCCGCTGTCACCCGAGCATCTCCGCCTCCAATTACAAGCCATTGAAGGTGCAACTTAATTTTTGTCGTGCGGTCACCGGGGTTTATTCATATTGGTATAAATGGTTTCAAGGAGTTTTATTACCCTCTGAACAGGGGCTTAAATACGTGTATTTATTGGTACAGCATACAGACAGACTGATGCTGCATATAGGCAGACGGACGGAACACACACACACACATACACATACACATATACACACACCAGACAACACACCACACACATACACTCACACACACACACACACACACACACGCACGGCACACACGCATACTTACGCACGCACAACACGCATACTTACGCACCACAACACATACACACACGCACGCATACACACACACACAAACCCACACTCATACACACACACACACATGCACACGCACCCCCTCCCACAAACATACATACTAATCACTGTTTTTAGATTCAACATGCGTAATTTTAGGTCACTAATGATGTTCCAATTAAAATCTGGATGCAGCTTTTTTTTCGTATGACCTTAAAAACATCATCAACATTTCCGAAAAGGCGCAGTGAGCCGAACTATATATGGAAAAAAAAAGATGGCGATGAACTAAATTAGAAATGTGGAAATATTTCGTAAATATATGCTAAGAAGTATGTCTTGTTGCCTCTATCTCTCTCTCCCTGTCAATCTCTCTCTCTCCTCCTGTCAATCTCTCCTCTCTCTCCTGTCACCAATTCTCTTTCTCTCTCCCTCCCTCTCTCTCTCTCTCTCTCTCTCACTCTCCCTCTCTCTTCCTCTTCTCTCTTCTCTCTCTCTCCTTCTCTCCTTTTCCGTTAAAAATTAGTCAGAGAGAGAAATAGACAGAATAGGAGGAAAAGAAAGAATAAAAAAAAAAAACAAAAAACAAGAGGGGATCGATATACAGAGACACACAACGACAGAGAAAGACAGATAGAAGAGAAAACCAGACGAAGGGGAGCGAAGAAGATGAATAGACACGAGACACGCCGCCATTGTCCAGCTGCCTGAATCTTGACCGGGATGTGTGACGCAATACCATTCGCACGCGGCACTTATCAGGGAAATGGAAATCGCACGAGGCCGCAATTCCTCCCATGGCCGCTGCGACTACGACCTCTAAGGCTATGTCGCGAGTTCTATATCACAACCAGGAGCCGTTTGTTACTGTTTGCCAATTGCATGCTTTAAACGTGTTTTTGAAGTCATATGGGTAAATGCACTCTTGGGTTGGCTTTATTTATTGAGAGAGAGAGAGAGAGAGAGAGAGAGAGAGAGAGAGAGAGAGAGAGAGAGAGAGAGAGAGAGAGAGAGAGAGAGAAGAGAGAAGAGAGAGTGAGAGAGTGAGAGAGTGAGAGAGTGAGAGAGTGGAGAGAGTGGTGTGTGTGAGAGAGAGAGAGAGAGAGAGAGAGAGAGAGAGAGAGAGAGAGAGAGAGAGAGAGAGAGAGAGAGAGAGTGAGAGAGTGAGAGAGTGAGAGAGTGTGAGAGAGTGTGAGAGAGAGAGAGTGTGTGAGAGAGAGAAGAGAGAGAGAGAGGAGAGAGAGAGGAGAGAGAGAGGAGAGAGTGAGAGTGAGAGTGAGAAGTGAGAAGAGTGAGAGAGAGAGAGACGAGAGAGAGAGAGAGAGACACACACATACACACACACACAAACACACTCACAGCACACATGTGAGAGATGACATATCAAATTTGATTGTCCAAGAGGATTCTCTGCCTTCTCCTCCCCCAAAAATATTTTAAATCTTCGAATCACCCTTCCGCTGACCCCGAAACTTCTGACCCCGCGCGACCTACTTCTCCATATCCCGTGGCTTCGGCTAAATAATCTTGACCTTCGTTATTGATCCATCTTGACCCATCCCGAGGGTATTAAGTATCTTCCCGACCTCCCATGGGGTTATTAGGGCTGACCTGCTTTTATATAGCCTGACCTATCATTTGCGATCTTGGGCTGAGGCACTCCGTGGCACTCAGCTCGAGCCTATTCCACGAACCCTATTTCAATAACGTACAAATTTTGGGAGATAATGGCCAGTTTGGTAAGACTGTGCGAGACCCAAGGAATATTCGTGATACAGGCGTGCATATAGATAGGAATAAATATATATCTCTCAGTCTAGATATGCATATCTACCGGATACATACATAATTTATTTCTGCGTATATGCATGTCCTCATACATGAATATTCATTGTCGTTAATATTTGATCATTTTGGGCTCCTTATTTTAGCATTCATCAACCGTGTATTTGAGGTGCCAATTTCTTTTATAGTTAATATATATAAAACAACAATAATATCAAAACCATAAACATAGACACACAGACCACCAGATAAAAGACACACACAGTAAAGACACAAACAGACACAGATAAAGACACACAAACAGACACAGATAAAGACACACAAACAGACACAGATAAAGACACACAAACAGACACAGATAAAGACACACAAACAGACACAAAGACACACAAACAGACACAGATAAAGACACACAAACAGACAGATAAGACAGCAGACACAGATAAAGACACACAGACACAGACACATAAGATAAAGACACACAAACAGACACAGATAAAGACACACAAACAGACACACAAGACACAGACAGATAAAGACACACAAACAGACACAGATAAAGACACACAACAGAACAGATAAAGACACACAAACAGACACAGATAAAGACACACAAACAGACACAGATAAAGACACAAACAGACACAGATAAAGACACACAAACAGACACAGATAAAGACACACAAACAGACACAGATAAAAGACACACAAACAGACACAGATAAAGACACAACAGACACAGATAAAGACACAAAACAGACACAGATAAAGAACACACAAACACAGAGACACAACAAACAGACACAGATAAAGACACAAACACACAGATAAACACAGACACACAGATAAAGACAGACACAGATAAAGACCACAAACAGACACAGATAAGACAGGACACAACAGACACAGATAAAGACACACAAACAGACACAGATAAAGACACACAAACAGACACAGATAAAGACACACAAACAGACACAGATAAAGACACACAAACAGACACAATAAAGACAACACAGACACAGATAAAGACACACAAACAGACACAGATAAAGACACACAAACAGACACAGATAAAGACACACAAACAGACACAGATAAAGACACACACAGAACAGACACAGATAAAGACACACACAGACACAGATAAAGACACACAACAGACACAGAGAAAGACACACAACAGACACAGATAAAGACATAAAACAGACAAGACACACACACGCAACACACACAACACACATACACACGCACCCCCCCCCCCCCTCCACCCTCCCGCACACACAGTTACCAAGCTAGTCATCCCCCGACCCAAACACTCCCCTCCCTTGTTCATTTCCATTCCAGGGGCTTTCAAAAGTCGTCTCAATTTAGGCCAAAATCTGGAGAGATGCTTGTCCACGCGATCCATTTCCCAAGGGAGTGATATTTCCCCCTTTTCTTTCACCCATTTCCGAAGAGCGGAGGACAACCCCCCCCCCTCCCAATAAACTCTACCTATTTCATAAAGCGTAAACACAGGTGTTACGCAATATATATATATACCAATTCACATCAACGTTAGATAATTGGACACGTAAGCGCCATACACACCGAAAGGGCATTTTCACGGCTGATGTAATATCGCACATTCAAATGAATATCCGTAACCGACTTAAAGATAACGAACTGCAATCAATGGCTGTCCTCCTCGGCGGCTATAGAAGATTTATGGTCCGGACGCTGAAGTGGTTCTCCGGCGAACGAACCGCGGGACAAAACTAACAATATTGCAGTCAATGTATCGAGTCTCCTTTGCATTTTAGAGTTTAGATTGCTCTTCCATTTGCACATGACTTATAGATCCGAAGCACACACATGGGGAGAGAGAGAGAGAGAGAGAGAGAGAGAGAGATAGAGAGAGATAGAGAGAGAGAGAGAAGAGAGAGAGAGGAGAGAGGAGAGAGAGAGAGAGAGAGAGAGAGAGAGAGAGAGAGAGAGAGAGAGAGAGAGAGGAGAATAGTATAGATAGATAGATAGATAGATAGATAGAGAGAGAGAGAGGGAGAGGGAGAGGGAGAGGGAGAGGGAGAGGGAGAGGGAGAGGGAGAGGGAGGGAGGAGAAAGAGAGGGAGAGAGGGAGAGAGGGAGAGAGGGAGGAGAGGGAGAGAGGGAGAGAGGGAGAGGGGAGAGAGGGAGAGAGGAAGAGAGAGGAGAGAGAGAGAGAGAGAGAGAGAGAGAGAGAGAGAGAGAGAGAGAAGAGAGAGAGAGATAGAGAGAGAGAGAGCGAGAGAGAGAGAGAGAGATAGATAGATAGATAGATAGACAGATAGATAGATAGAGAGGAGGGGGGGGGGAGAGGGAGAGGGAGAGGGAGAGGGAGAGGAGGGAGGAAGAGAGGGAGAGAGGGAGAGAGGGAGAGAGGGAGGAGAGAGGGAGAGAGGGAGAGAGGGAGAGAGGGAGGGGAGAGAGAGAGAGAAGAGAGGGAGAGAGAGAGAGAGAAGAGAGAGAGAGAGAGAGAGAGAGAGGAGAGAGAGAGAGAGAGAGAGATAGATAGATAGATAAGATAGACTAGATAGATAGATAGAGAGGGGGGGGAAGAGGGAGAGGGAGAGGGAGAAGGGAGAGGGAGAGGAAGAGGGAGAGGAGAGGGAGAGGGAGAGGGAGAGGGAGGAGAGGGAGAGGGAGAGGAGAGGAGAGGGAGAGAGAGAGAGAGGGGAGAGGGAGGGAGGAGGGGAGGAGGGGAGAGGGAAGGGAAGGGAGAAGGAGAGGGAGAAGGAGAGAGAGAGAGAGGAGAGAGAGAGAGAGAGGAGAGAGAGAGAGAGAGAGAGAGAGAGAGAGAGAGAGAGAGGAGAGAGAGAGAGAGAGAGACAGAGATAGATAGTTAGATAGATAGATAGAGATAGATTAGAGAAGACAGAGAACAGAGAGAAGAAGAGAGAGGGGGGGGGGAGAGGAGAGAGAGACAGAGAGAGAGAGAGAGAGAGGAGAGAGAGAGGAAAAGGAGAGAGGAGAGAGAGAGAGAGAAGGAGAGAGAGAGAGAGAAAGAGAGACATGTGAGAGAGAGAGACAGAGAGAGAGAGAGGAAGACAAACAGAGGAAGAGTAACATCAGCAATATCAAAAGAGAAAGAAAGAAGTAATGAGAAAATTAAAAAAAGAAACGCTAAACGGACCACCACGGACCAAGATCGAGCCAAAGAAGAAAGAGAAAGCAAACAAGAGAGCCAAAGAAAAGAAGAAAGAAAAAAAGAGAGCCGAAAGAAAAGGAGAAAGCGAAAGAGGGCCAAAGAAAAGGAGAAGTTCAAAAGAAGAGCGCAAGAAAAGAAGAAAGAAAAAAAGTCATTAAAAGGAGAGCGAGAAGAGAAGCCCATAAGAAAAAGAGAACAAAAGAGAGCCAAAGAAAAAGAAGAAAGAAAACAGAGAGCGAAGAAAAGGAGAAAGCGAAGAGAGAAAGAAAAGGAAAAGCAAAAAGAGAGCCAAAGAAAGAAGAAGAAAAGAAAAGTCAAATTAAAGAGAAAGCGAAAGAGAGAGCCAAAGAAAAAGGACAAACAAAAGAAGCAAAAGAAAGAGAAAGCAAAAGAGAGCAAAAGAAAAGGAAAGAAAGCAAAAGAAGAGCCAAGAAAGGAGAAAGCAAAAGAGAGCCAAAGAAGGAGAAGCAAAAGAGAGCCAAATAAAGAAAAGCGAAAGAGAGCCAAAAAAATTGAGAAAGCAAAAGAAGCAAAAGAAAAAGAGAAAGCAAAAGAGAGCAAAGAAAAAGGAGATGTAAAAGAGAGCAAAGAAAAGGAGAAAGCAAAAAGAAGCCAAAGAAAAGGAAAGCAAAAGAGAGCCAAAAAAGGAGAAAGCAAAAGAGCAAAAGAAAAAGAGAAAGCAAAAGAGAGCAAAGAAAAGGAGAAAGTAAAAGAGAGACAAAGAAAAGGAGGAAAGCGACAGCAGCCAAAGTACGGAAAGAAAGCAAAAGAGAGCCAAAGAAAAAGGAGAAGCAAAAAGAGCCAAAAGTACAGGAAGAAGCAAAAGAAAGCCAAAGAAAATGAGAAAACAAAGAGAGCCAAAGAAGAAAGAAAAGAGAGAAAAGGAAAAGCAAAAAGAGAACCAAAGACAAGAAGAAAGCAAAAGAGAGCCAAAGAAAAGGAGAAAGCAAAAAGCGAGACAAAGAAAAGGAAAAGCGAAAGAGAGCCAAAGAAAAAGAGAAAGCAAAAGAGAGCCAAAGAAAAGGAGAAAGCAAAAGAGAGCCAAAGAAAAGGAGAAAGCGGAAAGAGAGCCAAAGAAAAGGAGAGAAGAGAAAAGCAAAATTGAGGCATAGAAAAGGAGAAAGCAAAAGAGAGCCAAAGAAAAGGAGAAAGCGAAAGAGAGCCAAAGTACAGGAAGAAAGCGAAAGAGAGCCAAAGTAAAGGAGAAAGCAAAAAGAGAGCCAAAGAAAAGGAGAAAGGCAAAGAAGAGACCAAAGAAAAGGAGAAGCAAAGAGAGCCAAAGAAAGGAGAAAGCAAAAGAGAGCCAAAAGAAAAGGAGAAAGCAAAAGAGAGCCAAAGTAAAGGAGAAAGCAAAAAGAGAGCCAAAGTAAAAGGAGAAAGCGAAAGAGAGCCAAAGAAAAGGAGAAAGCAAAAGAGAGCCAAAGAAAAGAGAAGCAAAAGAGAGCCAGAAAGGAGAAAGAAAAGAGAGCCAAAGAAGAGGAGAAAGGAAAAAGAGAGCAAGCGAAAGACAAATAAAAGGAGAAAGCAAAAAGAGAGAGCCCAAATAAAAGGAGAAAGCGAAAGAGAGCCAAAAAAGGAGAAAGCAAAAGAGAGCAAAAAGGAGCAAAGAAGCAAGGGAGAAAGCAAAAGAGAGCCAAATAAAAGGAGAAAGCGAAAGAGAGCCAAAGAAAGGAGAAAGCAAAAGAAGAGCCAAAGAAAAGGAGAAAGCAAAAGAGAGCAAAGAAAGGAGAAAGCAAAAGAGAGCCAAAGAAAAGGAGAAAGCAAAAAGAGAGCAAAGAAAGGAGAAAGAAAAAAGAGAGCCAAAGTAAAGGAGAAAGCAAAAAGAGAGCCAAAGAAAAGAGAAAGCAAAGAAAGCCAAAGAAAAAGAGAAAGCAAAAAGAGAAGCCAAAGAAAAGGAGAAGCAAAAGAGAGCCAAAGAAAGGAGAAAGCAAAAAGAGCAAAGAAACCAAAGAAAGGAGAAAGCGAAAGAGAGCCAAATAAAAAGGAGAAAAGCAAAAGAGAGCCAAATAAAAGGAGAAAGCGAAAGCCAAAAAATGAGAAAGCAAAGAGCGAGCCAAAGAAAAGGAGAAAGCGAAAGAGCCAAAGAAGGAGAAAAGCAAAAGAGAGCCAAAGAAAAGGAGAAAGCAAAAGAGAGCCAAAGAAAAGGAGAAAGCGAAAGAGAGCCAAAAGAAAAAAGAAAGCAAAAAGAAAGCCAAAGTACAGGAAGAAAGCAAAAGAGAGCCAAAGAAAAGGAGAAAGCAAAAGAGAGCCAAAGTAAAGGAAAAAGCGAAAGCAATCCAAAGAAAAGGAAAAGCGAAAGAGAGCCAAAATACAGGAAAGAAAAGCAAAAGAGAGCCAAAGAAAAGAAAAAAGCGAAAATGGTTTAGTCTGCCCTGGCTTCGACGCCGCGCTTCTCTCCTCAGAAAACGAGGCGTCGAGACACGTGGTTAATAGACGTCACGAACAATTTCTTACAACAACTTCCACTTCTCTCACGTTTTCTTTGGGGCAGCAAGAGTGAATGTATATATTTTTTCTATATAAATAAAAAGAAGAAGAAACAAATAAAAAAGAAGATAATATATATATATATATATATACATATGTATATGTAAGATATGTATAAAAAGAAGAGGAAAGGAAAAAGGAATAACAGGAATAAAAGAAAGGAAAAAAAAAAAAAAGGGAAAAAGGAAAAGGAAAGAGAAAAAGATGAAGAAA
>NW_020872859.1:436674-441674 GCF_003789085.1 Penaeus vannamei
ACTCGAGATACGAATCGAATCCCTTCCCTCACACTGAGATTGGCGATTGGTACATTACTTGAAGGAGTAGCTCTTCCGCTCAATTCATTCAGATTATCATTAATCCTTATATATGTGTATCCTTCCTCTTGAATATGCTGTCTCTCTCTCGGGTCTTCAGCAGAGGCACTGATGGAAACGCCGGCGTGTGTGATTTATAGGAAATTGCCTCCTCTATAGATCGTGAGGTTGAGTGCCTCTGGTATCTCTTTATTATTTTATATTTTGAGGCCGTGTTTGTTATCTTTCGTTGGGAAAGTTGGCTAAGTATGTCGGTTTACGAAAAAAAGTTGTACCTTTGCTCGTTTTCCGGTACGGATTACTGTCAAAACAAAACAAAAACATTTTCTTTCGTAGTTCCGTGGAGTAGTGGCAACTTAGTTTGTTTCTTAGTAGATTGTTAGGAAAGCGAGGAAGATTTGTGAAAAAATGTCCCCTCCCAAGTTTCTTTCGCGTTGTCAAAGGTTATGTAGATAAGGGAGCTTCCCCAACACGTAGCTTTCGAGAGCCGCAGCTGGGGACTCTTGTAGGAAATAAAACGAGGTGAGAAATACGAGGGAACTCCTTAGCAAACATCTTCCAGCGACGGTTACTTGGCTCAAGATTTTCTGTCCAGGAATAAAATATCCAGAGTTGATGGTATTTCTCTGCATGTACAGAAGTACCTTTTTGATAGAGGTAATTTTGTAAAGAGGTACTTGGATTAATATCACTGCATCTCTAAACTAAGGCTTTAAACAGGAAGAAAATTTAATTACCTCGCGCTCTCTAATAGTGTCTATTACATACCAACCTAAGTAATTATTGTTCGGTTTCTCGTTATGTCTGTTGTGGTAAATCTCTTTCCCTGAAGAAAAGGTACTTACATCTTAGTTTCTTTCTGCATCTACTGCGTTCGAATACTATATATATTTCATAAACACATATATGTGTGTATTTATATAAACGTACATTCTCTCTCTCTCTCTCTCTCTCTCTCTCTCTCTCTCTCTCTCTCTCTCTCTCTCTATATATATATATATATATATATATATATATATATAGTTTTATTTATGTTTTCTATGTACCTATACACCTATCGCAATATTTTTCTTATTATCACCTCCCTCTTCCTACCCCTTTCCGTTAGCCTCCTATGAGGGTCTTTCCATTTTCTTATCTCTTTCCAAGGGCAAGATTTTATTGCTATTAGTGGGTTTAATGGGCCAGAGACCGGGGGAGGGAGAGCAGCTGCCGGAGCCAACAGTAACCATACGGAATTAGGAGTTTTTTCTTTTCCTTTTTTGACACGATTTTTTTTTTCTTTTTTTGAAACTCCTTTTGATCTTAATGACGGTGTTACTGAAAATGGCAGCCTCGGTAAATGTTTCTGGTGGGGAAAATTAAAGGCTGAGGTAGAAACTGTAATCTTTAGAGCTTGGTGTATTTACGATGGTAGAGTGAACTGCCGTTTAAGAAGATTGAGTTTCAGGAAGATTCAAGGAGACGAGTAGATTTGTTAAAAAAAAAAAAAAAAAAAAAAAAAACAGGTGGTGCCATCACCTGTACGTACCTATTAATTCAATCTTTAGTTACATTCGACACTGCTGGATGTGTTTTTTTTTTTTTTTTCTTTATAGTAATTCCTACTGACATCTAAATTTTCCAAACTTTTTTTCCTTAATCATTGAGAACCTTCCCAGAGCGTACAGCTTCCTTAACCTTCCTCTTCCCATCGCAATAATCCCCAAACGAAGTGTAATATCGCTAGCAATTATTTCCTCCTTGTTATCTACTCTTGATCTTCCGTAACTCTCTCTCTCTCTCTTTTCCTAGGTCATTTACTCTTTATCTTTAACACTTACGCCTAACATGCTACCTGTATCTTTCTCTCCTATTCCTCTGTGTAGAAAACAAGGACATCGATACCATGACACTGCTATAGTGCGAAACGGGACAGGGTCGTTAGACAATATCTCTGTGACGGATCACTGGAGAGATAGCACGACATGGGGTCAAGGGAGGGGGTGCGGAGGCGTGGGGAAGAAGTAGGGGAGGAAGAGGTAGGGAGGAGGCAGGGGAGAGGTAGGGGAGGAGGCAGTCTAGGGAGGTGGGGGAGGAGGCAGTCTAGGGAGGTGGGGGAGGAGGCAGTCTAGGGAGAGGTAGGGGAGGTAGGGAGGAAAAGGTGGGGAGGAGGTGGGGGAGGAGGCAGTCTAGGGAGAGGTGGGGGAGGAGATAGTCTAAGGAGAGTGGGGAAGAAGGGAAGGGTTGGAGGGGGAGTAAAAGGTTGGAGAGGAAGGAGGGGGAGAGGGATAAGTAGAGCATTGAGGGGCTGTAACAGGGATAGAGGAAGTTTGAGGGGTTATAGGGGGCAGGGGTGTGTGAGAGCGGGGGGGGGGAGGCAAAGAGAGGAGGCAACAGATCATTATAAAGATAACCAAATCGTTATCAAAAAAGGATTGTTACTAGGTATAAAAGGAATCCCGACCTAAGACTGGTATTAAGGGTAATTAGTTTTAACAGCACTTGCAGGTTTCTCCGTGAAGTGAAAAAAAGTGGGGAAAGAAATCTATGAGAAAAGCGTTTCACCTCACAATAAAAACGAAAAGATTTTTACCCTGTAATATCGTCTCACGAGCTATCAAATTTCATTAAAGGAGAGGAATGAAAACGACAACGAAGATGGAGATGAAAAGAAGAAAAAAAAAAAATCAGCCATCATAAGCCTCTACGAAAAGTACAAAGGCGGTCGGGGATCACGCAGTTAAAGACACCCCTTTAGCCATCAACGGGAAACTGCAAGAATTCCAGAAGTTTCGAGCAATAACCGCAAATTAGGGCCGACCGTCGAGGCTACAATCCCACCGCTGCCACCAAAATACGGCGTTCGGAGGAGGGCGAACAACACCTGGAGTTCTCGGGGCTACTTACGGCCCATAAGCTTGACTCATGCACGTCGTGGTCAGTTGTCCTTTGTCGTTTGCTTTCTCTCTCTCCTATATTCTTACTTTTTTTATTTAGCTGACAATGTTGGTTTGTATATGTATTTTTTTTAGAACTGCTAACTCGTGTACCCTTTCACCTTTCACACTCTCTCCTTTTTTCTTTCTCTCACTCTTTTTCTCCTCAAAGTAATTACTTTACGTGCACCTCACACGTAGATAGAATCAGCAGGTGTATAGAACATTTGAATATTCTGATCAACATGGAAGTAATTGCCACGGCACAAACAGCTTAGATGGAGAAGATAGTGCCGGAGGGTTTACTAATTAAGCCAATTCCGACAGTCCCTTCTAAAGCCCGTTTCGCCAAACAATGTGGCTACCATTACCCTTCCTTTCTCCCTCTCGCTCTCGGTCTCTCTCTCACTGCTTTTATTAATTTTCACTTTCCGTGCTGTGATTTTTCACCCCCTGTGGAAGGTGTGATATGATTTTGGGCGGTGATGGTGGAAAACAACTTTCGTCTTTTCTTTCTCTGTCTTTGTGCACTTTCGTTTCTATTCTCTTCTCTGAATTTGTATCTGTCCTTCCTCTCTCTCTTTCTCTGTCTCTCTGTTTGTCTCTCTCTCTTTCTCTGTCTCTCTGTTTGTCTCTCCTCTTCTCTGTCTCTCTCTCTCTCTTCCTCTGTCCTATCTTCTCTCTCTCTCTCCCTCCCCGTTCCTGACCTGAAACTCAGACCTAAATCCATTTCAAGTTAATCAGGTCATCTGTTCCCATCGGATACCCGCGCCCAATGCCCACAAACGCATAAAGCAGCGTGTGAAAGGTGCAGTTAAGACTCATTAGCACTCTTACTCTCATCTGCCTAATTTACTCTTTATATGTCTTAAATCTCCCTTTATCCCTCAGTACAACCCTTTCCTCCCTTCGCTCTCCTCCCTTTCACCCTTCCCCCTACCCTATCGTGTTCTTTTTTTCTCTTAAATCTTTCTTTCGCAGGTTCTCGTTATCCTTATCTTAACCTCGATCTCCAGGCGAAATCTGGGGGAGACACGCGAGTGGAAGGGTGGAAGAAGTGGAAGGAGTGGAAGAAGTGGAAGTGTGGAAGTGGAAGTGGAAGAGTGGAAGGAGTGGAAGGGTGGAAGGAGTGGAAGGGTGGAAGAGTGTGGAAGGGTGGAAGGAGTGTGGAAGAAGTGGAAGAAGTGGGTGGAAGGAAGTGGAAGGGTGGAAGAGTGGAAGAAGTGGAAGGGTGGAAGGTGTGTGGAGCGTGGAAGAAGTGGAAGGGTGGAGTGGAAGGGTGGAAGAAGTGGAAGGAGTGGAAAGGTGGAAGAGTGGAAGAAGTGGAAGGAGTGGAAGAAGTGGAAGGAGTGGAAGTGAAGGGTGGAAGGTGAAGAGCGACTTGGAAGGGTGGAAGGTGGAAGCAGTTGTAGGTGGGTGAAAGGTGGATGGTTAGAAGGGTGGAAAGGAGTGGAAGGGTAGGAGAGTAGAGGAGTGGAAGGGTGAGTGGAAAGGTAGCATGGTAGAAGAGTAGAATAACAAAGGATGGGAGGATGGAAGGATAGAAGGGTAGAGTAACAGCAGGGATAAAAGAATGAACGAATGGAAAGGTAGAAGGCTAGAGGAGTAGACAGCGCCCCTGGTGGAGGATAGTAGAGGCGGCATGGATCGGAATAGACGACAAAGGATAGAGAAGGATAGAGAGGGATAGGAAGGATAGGATAGAGAGGGATAGGAAGGATAGAGAGGGATAGGAAGATAGAGAAGGATAGAGAGGATAGAGAGGGATAGGAAGGATAGAGAGGGATAGGAAGGATATAGAGAAGATAGAGAATAGGAAGGAGAGATAGGATAGAGATAGGAGGGATAGGAGGATAGAGAAGGATAGAGAGGATAGAGAGGGATAGAGTAGAGAAGGATAGAGAGGGATAGGAAGGATAGAGAGGGATAGGAAGGATAGAGAGGGATAGGAGGATAGAGAGGGATAGGAGGATAGAGAAGGATAGAGAGGGATAGGAAGGATAGAGAGGGATAGGAAGGATT
>NW_020872860.1:7500-15000 GCF_003789085.1 Penaeus vannamei
GCGCCGGCTGTAATAAAAGCCACGGCATGATGTCATCGGCGCGGGTTGGGATTCGCTCTCCTCGCCTGCTGACGTCCTGCGTTCGCCTTGCAGGTGGTGGCTGCGGCGTCGGGCCTGCCGCAGAGGTGCCGCAACCAGCGCGAATGCCGCAATGTCAGGCCGACCGGCAGACCTCTCCGAGCCCCCGTGGGCGCCCTCAGGTCCCCAGTGAGGCCGCCCAGGGCCCAGGCGCCAGGAGTGAGGCGCCCCGCGAGGAGGCCCGCACCTGCTGCTGCTCCTACCGCTGCTCCTGCCGCGGCGCCGTCGTCAGAGCTGGCTGCGGCGCCCCTGAGTGAGGACGAGTTCGACGTGAAGCCGCAGGTGGGCGTGGACGGGTGGCTGGCGTCGCCCAAGAGGACGACGCAGCCCGCCATCGAGGCCAGGACGGAGCCGCCCTCCAAGGCCGGTAAGTGGGCGCCGCTCGTCCGCTGGAAGGTCCTGCAAGGTTCCTCCAGCCTTGTCGGTCGCGCCGCTGGGGCTCCGCCCTTCCGCTCAAAGAGATCATCTTCTTTGCGCTAAAACTTGGCCAAAATACATGACTGAATTATAATGGATGTCCCCATATAGCATGTCGCATAATGTTAGTGCCCCGTATGTGTTGTCAGCCATCCCCCACTACGGCCAGTGCGCCAAACATCCTCAGAATCCTCAGACTTTTCTTTAGAATATCAAGGAATCCTTTTTTTTTTTACATAAGAGGATATCACTCACACTTCATTCCGACCGCCTTCTCACACTCGAGCACAACACACAAACGCCCCTCATCCCCCCCCCCAACCATCCCCACCACCCCTTCAACCCCCATCCCCCACCACCCCTTCAACCCCAACCATCCCCCCACCCTTCAACCCCCAACCCATCCCCCCACCCCCCTTCAACCTCCAACCCATCCCCCGCACTTAGAACCCTCTGAATCAGACTCCCCCCCCCGCCTCCTCATCCGTTACCAAACCCCCCACCACATTTTCCACTCCCCACTCGAACCCTCAAACCCCTCCCACACACCCAACACCTACACCCTTTCCACTTTCCCACACTCCCCCTCCCTGCCCACCTCCAAGTCCACCTCCACCCCACCCTCTCCAACACCACCAAAACCCAGAAACCCCTCAAAACATAGATTCTCCCAAATTCTCACCCCCCCCCCATTCCCTCCGTCCAACTCTCCCAAAAATTTTCACACACCCACCCCCCCACCCTATTCCCCCACCCGCCCAACTCTCCCAAAAATTCTCCCCCTATCCCCCACCCACCCAACTCTCCAAAAATTCTCACCCCCCCTTTCCCAATATTCCCCAACCCGTCCAACTCTCCCAAAAATTCTCCCCAACCCCCTCCCAATATTCCCCCAACCCACCCAACTCTCCCAAAAAAATTCTCACACGCTCACCCTCTTTTTTCTCCCCCTTCCTTCCCCTCCCACCACCCACCCTCCCTCCTCCTTCCCCAACGCCCACAGACAAACCCGGCAGCTGCGACACGCCCAAGGGATTCGGGATCAAGTGCATGACGAGGCTGGACCAGTGCACGAAGGACACGAACCAATGCTGCATGGCGACGCGGCCACCTGCTGATGAAGCGTTAAGTTGCGAGAGGGGATGGGGGCTGGGGTGGGGGTGGGATGGGGGGAGGGTGGGGGGTGGGGTGAGGGTGAGGGTGGGTAGAGGGGGAGGGAGGGGGTGGAGGTGGAGGGGGGTCTCTGCGTCAAGCCGAAGCGTAAGTTGCAAGAGGGGGTGGGGATGGTGGGGGTGGGGGGTGGGAGATAGGGGGGTTGGTGGTGGGGTGGGGTGAGGGGTGAGGGGGGGGAAAGGGGGTGGAGGTGGAGGGGGGCCTCTGCGTCAAGCCGAAGCGTAAGTTGCAAGAGGGGGTTGGGATGGTGGGGTGGGGGGAGGGAGATAGGGGGGTTGGTGGGTGGGGTGGGGGAGGTAGGGGTGGGTGGATGAATGGGAGGGGGTGGAGGTGGAGGGGGGTCTCTGCGTCAAGCCGAAGCGTAAGTTGCAAGAGGGGGTGGGGGGGGGAGGGAGGTAGGGGTGGGGGGGTAAATGGGAGGGGGTGGAGGTGGAGGGGGGGTCTCTGCGTCAAGCTGAAGTTGCAAGAGGGGTGGGGGGAGGGAGATAGGGGGTTGGTGGGTGGGGTGGGGTGAGGGGGTGAGGGTGGTAGTGGGGGGAAAGGGGGTTGGGATGGGTGGGGTGCGGGTAGTGGGGGGAAGGAGGTAGGAAGGTAGGGAGGGAAAGGGGGTTGGTGAGGGTGGGGGCGGGGAGTGAGGGGAGGGAGGTAGGGGGAAAAAAGGGGGATGGTGAGGGGGGTTGGGGGTTTATGGGTGGGAAGGAAGAGGGGGAGGGATTGAGGTGGGATGGTGGGGTAAGGGTGGCGATGTGGGAGGGGAGGGGAGGGAGGGTTTCATGGGAGGAGAGGGGGAGGGGGGAAGAGTGGAGGGGGGATTCATGGGGAGAGAGGAGGATGGGGTAGGGGGCCTTATGGGGTAAGGGAGGTGTTATGGGGGATGGAATGGTTAATGGGGGGGTAATATATATTTTTTATTTGCAGGATTATATGATATATATTTCTATAATAATAAGTCATTATGGTATGCTCTCCTGTAAGTAGTAGGACTATATATTATATATTTCTAATAGGACTATATATTTCTACAGCTAATAGGACCATATTTCTACAACTGATAGGACTAAAAATACATATATTTCTATACCTTGTAGGACTACACAATATATTTCTACAACTAGAAGGTCTACATGGTATATATTTCTATAACCAGCATGATAATATTTTATAACTTACAGGACTATATAATATATATTTCTGTAACTTATAGGCCTACATGATATATATTTCAATAACTAACAGGACAACTTAATATAGTGAACATCCTAAATTACAGGGACTTTTATTATGTTCTTGTGTTGATAATCTTTCACAAAATGGATTCTTTATTATTTCTCAATTACGGTCCAGTTCTTGGCTTGTTCAAGGTGCAGCAACGAGGTAAGGTTAACTGGATGATAAGTTAAGGATTATATTTATTTCTGTTTCATTTTTGTCTCTCTGTGTCTCGGCTTGTAGGGGGGGAGAGAGAGAGAGAGAGAGAGAGAGTGAGAGAGAGAGAGAAAGAGTGAGAGAGAGAGAGAGAGAGAGAGAGAGAGAGAGAGAGAGAGAGAGAGAGAGAGAGAGAGAGAGAGAGAGAGAGAGAGAGAGAGAGAGAGAGAGAGAGAGAGAGAGAGGAGAGAGAGAGAGAGAGAAAGAGAGGAGAGGAGAGAGTGAGTGAGAAGAGAGAGAGAGAGAAAGAAAAGAGAGAAGAAGAGAAAAAGAAAGAGAAGAGAGAGAGAGGAGATAGATAGAGAGAGAGAGAAAGAATGAAGAAAAAGAGAGAGTAAGCGAGTGAGTGAGAGAGAGAGAAAACAGAAAAAAAAGAAAGAAAGAAAGAAAGAGAAAGAAAGCGAGAACAGAAGCAAGCGAGAGTGAGCGAAAGAGGGAGAACGGAGGAAGCGAGACTAAGGTCCTCCAGCCAATCCCCCTGGCCCGTGTGATCACCCTGGCCACGTGTGATCCCTGGCCACGTGTGATCCCCTGGCCACGTGTGATCCCCTGGCCACGTGTGATCCCCTGGCCACGTGTCGCAGGATCGGCGGGAGGAGCTATGCTAGCCGTCAGCATGGGTCCCGTAATGCTGCGAGGAAAGCATTGTGGCATTTTCTTCTCTGTCTTTCACTGGAGCGGAATCGTTGCAAGGTTGCAGGTCTCGAAAGCTTCGCATTGGCGGGAAGGTTTCCTGGATGCGTCTATGTGCTTGCGGACACATGCGGACAGACGGATGGCTGGACACACACACACATACATACATACACACACATACACATACACATAAACGCACATACACACACACATATACATACGCATACACATAAACACACACACACTTGTGGAAAGGTATGAATGAGAACGAATATCTTCACAATACAAGAGATGCATTTGACCGGTTTCGGTTATATCTTCGTCAGAATATATGTATTTCTGACGAAGATATAATCGAAACCGGTTAAATACATCTCTTGTATTGTGAGGATATTCGTTCTCATTCATACGTTTCCACATTTGTCAATGTGAATACGGTTCACACACACACACACACACACACACACACACCACACACACACACACACACACACACACACCACACACACACACACACACACACACACACACACACACACACACACACACACACACACACACACACACACACACACACACACACACACACACACACACACACACACACACACACACACACACACACATGTATAAATATGTATATATATGTATGTATATGTATATATGTATTATATATATATATATATATATATATATATATATATATATATATATATATAATACATATAATACACACAACACATATATATAAACACACATCAGTTCACACACACATATGGTGTAACACATTTTACACATTCAGAAATGGTATTGCTGCTTAAGCCTGAGCTGCCTGTGTATATTATTTTTAAAATATATTCTCTATTGGTCGTTTGTGTTTTATCAATTTTTGGCGCCATTTTTGTGTCTTTCTTCCCAAGCATGACTTTCTACTCGTCAGGATTTTATGTTCATGTGATTAATCTTGTTCCAGCATTTTGATTGCCTTCGGGAGCTTTTACTAACCTATATATATATATATATTTATGTCTTTGAATGTTTTTTTTTTTTCTCTGCATGGGCTCTCAATGCTTGTGGATTGGGCGACAAATATTAAAAAAAAAGCAGCTTTTTTGCGTTAATGAATGAGTTCAGATGAGTAGGTTAGGGAGTTCAGTATTGTTTCTGCCATTTTTATGCAAGATACTGTGGTATGTTTGATTTTAAAAATGCAGAAAAAATAAACTAAATATTGCTTATTGAAAAATGAGTCGATAGTTTTGAATTGCATCTAGATTTGAAGGATATTTTTCAATAAATATCTTTTGAATTTATCTGTATATACTTTTTTAAAAAGTTTTCGTCTGATTTTAATTCGCATCACAATCATTTGCTGTTTTTTTCAATGTTTGTCATCTCTTTTTTATCGGAAATTTTACGGCATGTGTTAAGGTCGCTTCTTTCCCTTAAGGTTATTAGTCCCCGCTCCCATTGGGCCTTGCTGACCTCGCTTCGCTTCTGAATGGTGACCTGACCTCGCTTGAGAATGACCCCTGTGGCCTGCGAACAACCCTGTGGCGATGCTGGTTCCGTGGCTGCCTGTGTGCTTCTTTGCTTCCGTCCGTGTCCTCCTCCTCCTGCTGCTTCTCCCGCCTGCCGAAGACACAGCAGAGACAAGGTCGTGACCCCCCGCGACCGCCATGACCTTTGACCTCTCGCGGGGGTGACCGTCAGCTGGTTTGTCTCCCCCCCTCAGTGACCTCCAGCGAACCGAAGGAAGCGACGAAGGAGGGACCCAAGAGCGACGCGAAGAAGAACAAGGAGAAGGACGAAGTTGAGAGACAGAAGAACGGAGAAGAAGAAGAACAGAACCAGAAGAACGGAGAAGGAGAAGAAGAGGACCGGAAGAACGTAGGAGAGAACGGAGAAGAAGGAGAACAAGAGGGAGAGGGGACGACGACCCTGTCTCCTCCTGAAGGCGGTTCGGAAGAGAGGCAGAAGGTGGAAGGAAGGGAACAGATCGACGAAGAAAAGGAAGAGGAAGAAAGGGCGACAACGGAGAAGCCAGGCGCTGATCAGAAGGAGGAATTGGGAAAAGAGGAAGAAAGAGAAAGGGGTGGAGAAGAGACTGTCAGCGAAGAGGAAGGGAAAGAAGGAGAAATAGAGAACCAAGAGGTAGAAAAGGTCACCACGACAGCGCCTTCGGAAGAGGAAGAGGAAGCGACGGAGACACCAAGCCAGAAGGAGGAAGAGGAAAAGGCGTAAAGGAAGAAAGAAAATACGTCTCGTTTTCTTGTTAACTCGTGCTATTTGTTTCATCCTGTTGTAAGTTTATGTTCGCTGTTGAAATCATAATGTTTTCGAAGTTAAGGAAACACACGCACACATACATACACACACACACATACACACCAAACCCTCCCTTCACCCCCACTCCTCCAATCCTCCCACCTCCTCACTACACACAACCCCACCACCCCCTACACACACCTTCACCCCCACCCCACACACCCACACACACCCCAACCCCACCCCACCCACACACCCCTCACCCCCACCCCACACACAATCCCGCAGCATTCCTTTAAAGACTCGGCTACTTCCTCGGGAGACAGAAGGCGGGTCCCTCTGGCCTCCTAAAGCTCAGGCATTCTTCTTTCGCACTCAAGAAGCGTGAGTCACTCTATGGACTTTTAAATGTTAACCACAATTTTGCTGTAAATATATATATTTTTTGGGGGGCCGTTATTTTTTTTCAATTTATGGGCCTAATAAACTATTGTGTAAAATTGGAGTTTTTTTCTTTTCCTTTTTTTTGGATATGCTGGTTTTGGATACTGTGGTGGTTTATAATTTTGTAAATGAGAGAGAGAGGGAGAAGAAAAAGAAGGAGAGAGGGAGAGAAGGAGTGGGAGAAGAAATAGGAGATGAATGGATAGAAGGTCCAATGGATGGATGGAAGGAGGGAGAGAGAGAGAGAGGATAAAGAGAAGAGAGAGGGAGTAGATGGAAGGGGAGAGAGAGGATGAGGAAGAGAGAGAGGGAGAGGGAGTAAGCGAAGGTAGAAGAGAAGGAGAGGGAGAGGGAAAAAAGAATAGGAGGAATGGAGAGAGGGAGAAGGTGAAGGAGAGAGAGAAGAGGGAGGAAGAGAGATTAACAAATAGATAAATAAAGAGAGAGAGAGAGAAAAAAAATCGTGAACAGAAGCAAAAAACAAAAGAAAATCTCGCTCTATTCTCTTAAAGAACTCCACTTGTCTCTGTTCACCATCTTTCGGAATCCACCACAAACACCCTACAACCACAACAGCCAAACATATTCACAGCTTTTTATACCAACAGACGTGTTATACTGATACCTACCCACTCCCAATTATATCCAATATACCTCAAATGTTGATAGGTTACAAAATAAAAGAAAAGGTGAGAAAATTATTGTGTATTCTTATAATCTCTGGGATTCATTATAAGCGTATGATTTTGTGATGGAATTTTGTTGGTATGTCGTTGCATTATGGTTGCTGTAGATGAGGTATTTCTGATATAAAAAAGAAAGTCAGTTGATAATAAAGATCTGGGAATATGGAGTAAATGTGCAAGTGATATACACAGATAAACGTGAATAACTACACTTATGGAACATCAGTTCATCTTCCAGAATATACAAAACCCTTAGCACATACATTGCATAATTTTCCAAAACACTAAATATATCATTACAATTAATCTTTAATTTCCTTCTAGTACTTGCAAGTTTAGTTCATTTCAATTTGCAACTTTGCACATACGATTT
>NW_020872860.1:17500-40000 GCF_003789085.1 Penaeus vannamei
TCTGGGATTTATAACATTCGGAAAATTACATTCAAAGAAGAATGAAAATAAATTGAAAAAAGAATTATGAAACCATTGTTTCTATTTTGTTGCCCGGACTTTCTTTAACCTTCTCTTTCTTTCTTCCTTTCCGATTTTTGCTGTTTTCGGAGGACACTTCCATCTGTAAAGAATCAAGAAAAAAGAGGTATAAAAGTTATCTCTCTCTCTTCTCTCTCCTTCTCTCCTTCCCTCTTTCCCTCCCCCTTCTCTCTCTCTCACTAGAAAGTGACTAACAATACTAGTTTCATATAACCAAGCCTAGTACATTCTTCCCTTCTCCCTATGGCTAGCACGAAATATAACCCATGTTTTAGTTCAAGGATTCGCTGGTTGTGTGCGGAAAAGTAGGTGAAAAGTTTTATCAAGCGGTGGGAGAGTGAGTCAGGCCCTGGTTGCGTCGGTGTGCGAAGAGAGGAAGGGAAATGCCCCTTTGTAACGACGGAATCGGTCGGGATAGGATTGATGGCGGGTCTGTAAAGGGAGCTTGTTTGCGTCAGGGGACACCCTCTTTCCCTCTATTAGGGGCGGTGAGTGGTAGACTTGGAAGCGAGTGTGGGGGAGCGTTTTTCACGTTATGCCCTCTCCAGATACATACACAGGCTCAAACATCAGGACACGCTACTCAATTACCATCACTTCCCTTTCTTATAATTCAACTTGCGACAAAATTCATCGGTGAAATCCTTTGCCTGTCCTGCCAGTGACCTCACCCTTACTGCTGCCCTCTGATGACCTGTCTGTACCTCCTCTCGTTCCCTTATCCACGTAGTATGTGGAAACAGCCGGTTTGTTAAAATTGTGCCCCGACTATGAATTTTCAGAAATACAGACGCAGAAATAAAGGCATATCTGTCTATATATCTGATAGATATACATTTAACTGTCTATTTTCCCGGTTGATATGCATGTCCAGACTGATATATATGCATTTATTTCTTTATTTATGCATGTCAAGAATACGAATATTCTTTGGGTCGGGCCTCGCACAATTCTAACAAACCGGCAGTAGGACCTGATTCCGATCGGTATTTATACCAATAGTCCCCAGAATGTACTTGTTTATACTAGTTCTCTCTCTCTGTCATCCTCTCTCTCTCTCCCTCTCCCTCCCCTCCTCCCTCCCTCCCTCCCTCCTCCTCCCTCCCTCCCTCCTCCTCCCTCCCTCCCCTCCCTCCTCTCCCTCCTCCCTCCCTCCCTCCCTCCCTGTCTCTCTCTCTCTCTCTCTCTCTCTCTCTCTCTCTTATATATATAATATATATATATATATATATATATATATATATAGTCTCTCTCTCTCTGTCTCTGTCTGGCTCTCTCTCTCTCAATATATATAACTAACCATCATTTCTGAGCTCTTTTCTTTGACATCTTTGACCTTCTTGCTTTTCCCTTTGGGGTTCTTTTTATTCTCTGCTGAAACCTCCATCTGTAAAGAATAGGGAAAGAGATGTTACTAATATACACACAAACATAAACACTTACATATTCTCTCTCATCCCCCTCTCTCTTATACATACATACACACACATACAAACATAAACACTTACCTCTCTCTTATCCTCTCTCTCTCTCTCAGCCTCTCTTTTCCATTCACATTCTTCCTTTTCCTCTTTCTTTCTCTCTCTTTCTCCCTCTCTTTCCTCCCTTTTCCTCTCTCTTTCATTTTCACTTCTCTCTCATCTCACTCTCTCTTTTCTCATACTTATGCTCATTATCCCATTCACAGGATAAAAATACTAATTTCCTACCATGTCTGAGGTATTTTCCTGGTTGTCCTTCACATCTTTGACTTTTTTGCTTTTCTCTCTTGGACTTTTGTTATTCTCGTCTGAAACCTCCATCTGGAAAAAAACAAGAAAGTTAATGTTATCATAATTTACTTAAGATAGATGGTGCAAAGAACAATTAATTTCACAATCTACATCTTCACTCTCCCACTTCAATTCATAACACCACTCCCTCCCCTCTTTCCTGTTTTCCATTCCCTTCTTCCATTCTCCTCTCCTTCCCATTCCCACAACTTCCTGTTTGTCTCTCTCTCTCTTCCCTATTTTGTCAATTTCCCATTCCCTCTCACTCCTCTTTTACACTCTATTCTATCCCTCTTTCTCCCCATTCTTTGTTTCCTCTGCTCACCCCTCACTCCCACTCCTACTCCATGTCCCCCACTTCCACTCCACATAACACTCTTTCCATCAACTTATTCCAATCCCCCTTTTCCTCCTCCTTTCCTCTTCTTCTTCCTCCTCCTCTTTCCTCCTCCTCCTCCTCCTCCTCCTCCTCTTCCTCTTCTTTCTTCTTCCTCTCTTCCTCTTCTCTTCTTCCTCTTCCTCTTCTTCCTCTTCTCTTCTTCTCCTCTTTCTCCTTTCTTCTTCCTTCTTCTTCTTCTTCTTCTTCTTCTTCTTCTTCTTCTTCTTCTTCTTCTTCTTCTTCTTCTTCTTCTTCTTCTTCACCCACCACCACTCCTCCTCCTCCTCCTCCTCCTCCTCCTCCACCACACCACCACCTCCTCCTCCTCCTCCTCCTCCTCCTCCTCCTCCTCCTCCTCCTCCTCCTCCTGCCTCCTCCTCCTCCCTCTCCCCTCCCTCCTTCCTCCTCCTCCTCCTCCTCCTCCTCCTCACGCACTCCACTCTCCGTTTCCCTACCTTTCTGTTTAAGGCCTCCTGTTTCTGCTGCTGCCTGTCCTTGCCATACTGGATGTGGGCGGGAAGGCTAATGTATTTGGCTGGCCTTTCCGATATGTGCACTTGAGCGACTTGGTTTATACCTCAGGAAAAGGAGAAAAAATGGATAGAAGATCAAGCCTTTTGAATATTCCAAATGAAATTTTAAGAATAACAAGCCAAATATATCATTAAAAAAAAAAGCCACATATATCATTAAGAAAAAAATAATAATAATAATCCGTACCTAAAATCTCAGGGAACATATAGGCCTTGAGCCAACCCACCAGTGGTGTTGGGCCATGGGTGTAGTGGCTCTCCTTGTGGTAAAACAGGATGCCGTCAAGAGGCACACGGAACGGCAGGGGTTCGTTGACTAACCTGGTCAGGGTCTCTGGAGAGCAGTCATAATGGGGTAAGGGTACGAATCTGTGGGGAAAAGGAAAATACCCAATGTGAATTTGTCACAGGTCTCGGTGTATTTCACTCAATGTACTCCTCACCTGATATCTTCCAGTTCCAAGTTAGGCTTATGTTTGAATGAACAGAGGTCATCACGACAAATGGTACGTAAGGTATGAATGAAAATATCTCATACTGTCAAGTTATTTATCCTCATACCTACCTCTTTTAACTTGTTAGAATATTCATGGACCTCTGGCCCTTTTTCATGGCAATCAACAATTCCTGATATATAATTAGTAATCCAAAGTATAGAGTTTAAGATCACAAACACAAAAAAAATTTTAAATGAGCCTGATTTCCACCTCTCCTCATATTTTAAATAACAACACCTTTGCTCTATCATCAGTCTAACAAAAATTCAAGGTTTATCTTCTTTTGTCATCTATATTATGGCTCCTTGCCACAGCTGCTAAATCAACCTCAATTTCGAATTACACATGATAATGTTAAACCCAGTTACTAGAGATCATGATATTATTCATACGATAGACATGTAGCCTGTGCTTTAATACAGTTTCAGTACCCACTCCCTCTATTGGGTGAGAGAGAGAGAGAGAGAGAGAGAGAGAGAGAGAGAGAGAGAGAGAGAGAGAGAGAGAGAGAGAGAGAGAGAGAGAGAGAGAGAGAGAGAGAGAGAGAGAGAGAGAGAGAGAGAGAGAGAGAGAGAGAGAGAGAGAGAGAGAGAGAAGAGAGAGAGAGAGAGAGAGAGAGAGAGAGAGAGAGAGAGAGAGAGAGAGAGAGAGAGAGAGAGAGAGAGAGAGAGAGAGAGAGAGAGAGAGAGAGAGAGAGAGAGAGAAACAGAGAGAGAAAAACAAGAGAGAGAGAGAGAGAAACAGAGACAAAGAAACAGAGAGAGAAACAGACAGAGAGAGAGACTGTAAAGCTAAATAAAATTAAGCCAAATAAAGCAATAAACAATAAAACGGTACAAAACATTAAAAAACATCTCTTTACAGGGAAGTAACTACAATCACTGAATAAAACAAAGACCACAGTCCCATCTCAAACACCTTGACAACAAAAATAGGTACACAATAAACTTTATCGAGCACTCACCTGTAGGGATTGTATTTGGATATTTCAGTAGCATCCGGAGTCTCCTCTAATATCCTTGATTTTGCCCATTCAAATCTAAACAGTGTCTGAAAAAGAAAGTGTGTAGAAGTGTAAAAGAGAGCGAGATTTAGATATAGCCAACAAGATCATAAAATAAAAATAAATGAATTCTAAAAGAAATACAGGAAAGGTAAGAGAAAAGGATAAAATCAAATACACACACAAAAAAAAAAAAATAAAAAATAAATAAAATAAATAAAAAGAAACAATATTTATCACCATCATTATCATAGCAACAACAACAATAAAAATCAACTCACCTCACACTCCATAATTGATTGGTTCAGCCACACAACAAGATCGAGTACAAAGTAAGTTTTCTCCGTCTCTGACCAGATACAGTCGAGCAGTGCATAGCCCTTTCTCTTGCTGTAGTAGCAACCCCCAGGCAGCTGGGAGGGAAACTGGTTCACCATTATCCCTGCTTTGGTATACGCTCGCGTTCTGCCCTATGTGGGTGGGAAGGAGAGAGGTTTTAGAGCTGGAAGAGAGGTGTTCAAAATTTGGAATCCCATGGATGTGTAGCATTTATATTTTCTTTACATTTTTGCCAATATAGTAGGGCTGCTATACTCTTTTAACTTTCACTTTAATATACACTAAGTGGTCCAGATAATCATGAGTTGAAATGATGAAACAGCCATATGGTTGACATAAAATGTAGGAGGCTATTTGATATATTATAAAAACACAATAAAAAAAATGTAAGAGTGTGTGATAATCTTCAAAGCCAAATGACTCACTTAATCATGTAAAGTGGTTGACTATAAGACTGTAATAGCCAATATGCCACACATAGGAGTGTGGTGGGACGTTTGTTTGACACCCCTGCTATATACCACAGTTCAAGGACTCTTTAAAAACATCATTTGAGATTTATTACTTAATGTAAATTAGTCAAGTAATTTTCTACACTGGTTATTTCACAAAACATATAAATAAACTAAAATGTTTCTTGGAATATACATTGACAGCTAAGCAATTTACAATGTCATAAATAATTATGCATCACAATAACAAAAAAAAAAAAAAAAATTCAGTTACTTACCCTAGCTGACACAATAAGAGTTCTTTTCCCCACAGGACATAGCACTGAGAGGTATGATGCAGCAAAGTCCTCTGGAACGTCAACTAACCATTCACTCATCATAAGGAAGTTCCGGTATTTTTTTGGCCTCCTATAACATACCCTTTCCTGTTAAAAAAATAGGGCTTCATGTATCTTTTTCATTCTCTCTCTCTCTACTTCAAACAAATTTCTCTTTAGTAAATCATTTTCACTGCTTTTCTCTTCATTCATTTCATAAAGTATCATCATATTCACTAACCTTTTCACATTCCATGCTATCATCTGAAGAACTACCCTCTGAGCCAACATTTTCTTCTTCAATGTTACGCAAGTGACTGAGGAGATCATACCTCGCCCTGGGGACATAAACACAGGTTATTTCTACTTTTGACAACAACAGTATTTTTAACACAGAATTATTTGCCAATGACACAAAAGAAATATGAATAACTGCTCTTTATATTATTGGAGATTCACAAACTTTCACAATCATAATTTCTCAAGATACTTGATAAATATAAACAAGTGTCTACACTCCAGTAATGTCAAAATAACAGTGGCCTAATTAGGTTATACAGATGCTGATGCTCCAGCAATTAAAAATTCTTAAGTTCTCTGTTTTCAATCTGGATTTCTGAAAGGCTTTATTATTCTCTTTCTTTTAAATCTGACATATCTTAGCTACTTCTAAATGTAGTATATATTGTTACAAAAAGTGCATTTATAACAATGTGTGAATGTGTTAAAGCAACAAAAAAAATCTGGCCCAAACACTGCAGTCATTGCGGCACAAGGTAACAAATTCCTCCATGACGGGTCTCAGAGGGTGGCTGACTGATGGTGTGTGAGAGGGATCTGGAAGCATGTTTTATGACTGTAGCTGCGACCTCCATTGTGGTTCTCTCTAAGGAAATTTGACTGTTATCCTGTTGTGGGCAGGTGGAATAATCTGTGCATGTGCATGGGGTAACAGTCTTTCCCCCAACAGAGTGACTTGTTCCTGTCAATAAACTGTGGTCTGCCAATAAACTGTGGATACCTGCCTTTGTTTTCACTTTCCACTAACATAATAAGTGCCTGGTTTGCGAACACTCATCAGAGGCTGCTCACCAAACTCAGTAAGACAGGCAATAAAGGCATGCAGCATCCTGACATACAGGGTGAGTTGTGTGCATGACCTGCCTACCTAGGAAGAGCTCTCCCTCATCGGGTGTCAGAAAGAGAGGGTTACATGAGAATATCAAAAAGAGGAAAAGTTGTGAGAAGATTGCATTCCAAAATTAAGTAAGTAATGACCAAATATATAATACTTAAATAATCCACAGACACTGAGAGAAATTTAAAAAACAAGCATGTTCACACATTTTCTTACGTCATCTAGGCCTACTCCATATTCATCCTCAACCACAAGAAATTATTTTCACAAAATTTACTTCCAAAACTTACTCCTTCCTTGCATCTAGAACTCTTTTCCTTCTCTCTTCCTGGGACGAACCTGTCCGCTTGGCTTTATACAGAGCAAAATATGGGTGTTCTGCATATGGGGTGTTCAGGTGCTCTGTCACTGAAACCCCTGTGAGATTGTTTAACAAGTCTTCCATTGCCGATCTGTGAACGAATGGCAAGAACATAAGAGATTATAAGAGATGTATGTGGCAACACAATTGATGGCTTTCATAAAATACTAAAATGTTCTATGAATGTCATAATTTGAATGTGACTATTTTAACGACCAGGCATAACAATAATTCATGGACTATTCTTACAACATGGGAGAAGTTACGGTAACCCATGCGCATTCACTATAATTTCACACATACGATTGCATGTGGTATTGTCATTGTGTACTATGCTGTAACTGTTGTAGGTATCGTAAGAATAGCCACAGTGTTAAGAATTTTATATGAAATGATTTGTTGATATCATATTTATTATATTTATTTATGCTTACTTTGAATATTCGGGTATAGTATCAGCTTCACTTGGACATATGGTACATGGTAATGTTTACTTGCTTTATCTGGATGAAAAGACCATCATGGAGTCAAGTTACAGGTGACATGACCTTTCTGTCAGAAAAAAAAAATTGAGCCTAGTTATGGATGACACCACGATCCTGTCTTGAAGAAAATATGGCTGAGGGGTGGGTGATGTCACCATCCCGTCATAGGATGGTTTGAGACTTCGTTCTAATAGAGAGAGAGGAGTAGAAAGAGAGGGAGAAAGTAGGGAGATGATTTTTTTTTTTGAAGTAGAAGACTTTGCTCTAGAGCTGTACACAGATTTTACTAAAAGAGAGAGAGGATTATGAAATGAGGAAGAAAGTAGGGAGATGATTCTTTATGAAGTATGAAATCGTTCAAATGCTTTAGATGGATTTTTCTATGAGACAGAGGGCTTGGATGAGGAGAAAGTAGGGAGATTAGTTTTTTTATAGTATGAGAGAGAGAGAGAAAAAGAGAGAGAGAGAGAGAGAGAGAGAGAACGAGAGAGAGAGAGAGAGAGAGAGAGAGAGAGAGAGAGAGAGAGAGAGAGAGAGAGAGAGAGAGAGAGAGAGAGAGAGAGAGAGATGAGAGAAAGAGAGAGAGAGAGAGAGAGAGAGAGAGAGAGAGAGAGAGAGAGAGAGAGAGTATAGTAAAGCTTCTTCTATATTTGTATTGTATGAAGGAGACAACTAAAATAATGTTTGACAATAAATCAAACGCTGAGGCTATTCTCACTTATCAGAGGCTGCTCACCCAACTTGGTAGGATAGGCAATACACAACAGACAATAGCCACATCACAGTACACAATGATAATACCATGTAATTACCTAAGTGCAAAATCATGGTGAATGCGCATAGGGAATGCAATATGGGGAAGTTACAGTAATGGAACTTCCCCATGTCACAAGAATAGGTCATAAGTTATTGGTCCAACTGGTCATACAAATAGCCATTGTAAAATAATTTTACTCTAATATTTTCACTGTCTCATTCTTTTCTTGAGTAGCAATTAAGAATATCCTAAAGATAAAATTGATTCATTTAATTAAGAAAGAACAACTTGCTTGCCTAAATTAAGCAATTAAGAAATTAAATAAAAGAAATTCTGAAATATCACAATACAAATGCATCTAACATAACAACATTGCTTCCAAAGAATTAATTTCCGTCTCACCTTCCATATGAAATCGCAAATATTGCAGTTGAGTCATAATAATATAAAAATCTGAAAAACACATGGTTAAAATTTTAGAAACTTAACTGGAATTCCAAACGAATGTTCATGAAAGTTCAGAATCTACAAAGCCATTCCCAAACCCTAGTGTTCACTTTCATAATCTGATTGGGTTGATTTTTATTTTATAACTTGCCATTCCCACTCCCTGGTTTTCGGTAATGAATAATCATGGTAAACGTTTATCATATGCTACCACTTGTAACAAAACCGAAATCATGTAGTTCTTCGCCTATAACATGTAATTCCCTTAACAAAGTTCACTGAATTATCTCCCTTAACACTATAAAGAACTGCCTGGATAAATTTACTCTTACCTAATTTATAATCGTGTTTTCGTTACAAATAGTAATGAAATTAAACGTTTCTCCGCCTCTCGCCTGTTTGTTTTGGTTAACGTTATACTAACCGAGATCTTCACATCTATATTTTTCCTTTTCTCCCCAATAATCGCTTTAACTCTATAAATTTTGCTATTTATATTTATTTGAGTTAAATTGTATACACTAACTCACAAATAAAGTATCATAAAATAGAACAAGACATTTAATCTCATTTAATCTCTGGCACATTTCCCTGTCAGGATAACATGTAAACAAACGCGGTGTCTCTCTCACGTGTGTCTTTTCATCCTCACACCGATCTGCTGTGTTTGTTCTTTTGTTCTTTTCCCTTGTCTGGCATGGGTTACTTTCTCCTAGACCAATAATTCTCGCGTGTGACTTCAATCTAAACCAGATATTTCACTCAAGAGTCCAAAATGAGCTTCGATATACCAGATTGGGGAAACACCAATGCATTTTCGTATCATTTCGAGCAGCCACTTGAAGTTCCTGTGGTAAGTGATCTTAGGCTAATTGTTGCTTGTTATTTCTGATCATTAAAGGTTATTTAGAGAGCATACGACTGCCATGCAGGAGCACTGTTACCAAGTCTGTCCGACACACTCTCCAACCATCAGTGTATAGAGCCCCTTGCATTAGACAATATAGTGGCTGATACTGTGTAGATTATTCATATTTTACCCTGAAAATTTCCTGGTACCTTTCATGACCTTCATTACTAATGAGACCAAGAATGTAGGGGTTTCCACACAATCATTTCTATACATGTGGAAACTATAGAGTGTGAAGAATCCAATGGTACCATAATCATCATGACTTGTCCTGCGGAATTATTAGAACAAATTACCTTCTTTTTAAATGAAGTGACTACTGGTACAGCAGAGAAGCCTATGCATGCATAATGAAGCAAACAAGATGGCATCTTGCTATGTGTAAATGATACCACTCTCAATTAGGTTAGGTTAGGGTCATACTTATTACCTGTAAATTGTATGTGTGCCATACAATTTAGCATATCAGTTTACGATCTTCAAAATTTCGAGAAGTATTATATACTTGTTATAATGTACTTTCAAGATGTAGATTCTTATCACCTGGTCACCCACTCCTGCTGCATCTCAGTATATGATCAATTATTTAATTAACATAATATGTAAAGTAGAAGACAGAAAAATTCTAAATACAAAACATCCAATTTCAGGCAATAACTGGAGGCAGCAAGAAACGTAAGGATGGAGGAAATACAAAAGTCCAGAAGAAGCGAAAATTGAGCAATAGTGCAGCTCAGGACAACTCACCCACTGCAGAGACAAATAAGAAGAAAGAAGCTGAACAGAGCTTGACTGACACACCAGGTAATCCGAGCGAGAATGGCGTTCATCATAAGAAGAATAAGAATAAGAACAAGTACAAGGAGATCAATGAAGAGCAGAAGCGAAGGAAGGAAAATGATGGTAGCACCAAGTGGCATCCATCTCGATCCATACCAGATGCAGGTTTAACTGTTGATAAAGTTATAAATGTGTTAGAAGTGGAAGAGAAAAATGGAGGCACAGAAGAGTCATTTGAAAAGCAAAAGAAGAAAAGAAAAATTGTTGAGGTCAATGGTACAAATATCAAAGATGAAGATGCTGGCCTTATTACACAGGACAAAAAAGTCACTGTGGCAGGACTTACTAATGGAACTTCAGAGTCAATTTCAGAAGTTGAGAATGGAAAAGTACCTGGCAAGAACAAAAAACAAAAGAAGAAAAACAAAAAATCATCAGAAAAAAATGAGGTTGAAAATTATGAAATGTTAGCAGGACCTGTTACTGGGTCAGATTTAAGCACAAAAAAGCTGAAGAAAAATGGGGAAAAAGCAATAAAAGAAAGTGTAATTTTAAAGTTAAAGGAAGAACTACCAAAAATATCAGAAGATACAAATGAAAAAACACCAAATAAGACTTTGAAACAGAAGAAGAGAGAGAGGGAGAATTTAGAAGTAAGTACAGTTTCTAAAGGAATCATTAAAAATTCAGATCAGAATGGAAGTTTGCAGGAAATTCCTGGAGCTGCGGATGATGAAATTGCAATTAAAACTAAAAAGAAAAGGAAAAGGAAGAAATCTGTAAAAGGAAACACGGTTCCTGCAGAACTTGCTACAGAATCAAATATAGATGAAAGCCAGCATGAAATTCCTGATGCTGGGAATGAAGAGGTGTCAAAGAAGACTAAGAAACAGAAGGAATTGGAGAGAAAAGCTCTTGAAAATAACCCAGAGTCTGCAAATCATACTGCAGAGTCTACTGTAAAGGAGAATGTAAAGGAAATTCCTGAAGGCTGCAATACTGAAACACCTAACAAGAATAAAAAGCAAAAGAAACAGAAGAAGGTTTTAGACAGTTTCACCATAGATAATAAAGATACTTGTACTGATGTACAAACAGAATCAACTTCAGAAAAATCTTCAAAAACAGAGCACAAGAAATCAAAGAAAATAAAAGCTAAAACAAAGAAAAATGTCCTCGAACCACCTAATGAAGAAGAGAAAGCCACTACTAGCAAAGAACAATCAAATGCTAAGAAGGAGAAGAAAAAGACAAAGAAGAAGCAAGAGTTAAACGATGAAGAGGATGAAAAAGCTTTCTATGCAAAAGACCCCCAGTTTACATCAGACTTAGGTGCATTACTGAAGGAGCTTGACTTTGACCAGTTTGATCCTGGGGATTTTGAGGATGATGATGACAATGACAACGACATGACAAGAGAGGTAGAAGATCTGTCCGAGGAAGAAATGGCGGACTATGATGAAGAAGAGGGTGAGAATAAAAGCTCAGCAGACAAAGTGCAGGATGACGGAGATGTTGCCGATGATGAGAGTGATGGAGAGGTGGAAAGCAAGAGGAAAAAGAACAAATTGGAAAACAAGAAGGAGGTTATCTCAGAACCAAGCCCAAGAAACAAAAAGTTGGATAAGAAGTTATTAAAGGAAATGCTAAAGAAAGATGAGAAGACAGTAGCTTCAGAACCTGAACCCGAGAAGGAACAACCTAAACTGAGTGCTGCAGATGCTTTGAGGCAGAAGATGACTATTCAACTCAATGCTGCAAGATTTAGGTAAGTAAGTCATGCAATCAGTAAAAGTAAATATAACAACATTTGAACTGTATCCATGTTGACAAATGTAGAAAAGGTATGAATGAGACTAGATATCTTCACAATACAAGAGATGTATTTGACCGGTTTCGATTATGTCTTCGTCAGAAATACATGTATTTCTGATGAGGACATAATCGAAACCAGTGAAATACATCCCATGTATTGTGAAGATATCCTGTCTCATTCATACCTTTTCCACATAACAACATTTGGCTTTAATTATAAATCATAACCCACAATATAGATTATGATAAAACTACTAATCCTTACCCCCAGGAAATATAGAAATAAATGAAAGATGATGATAATGATAACAGTAATAACTATTTCATATTTGCCATTACATAAATATTGCCTTCTCCCTAAACAACAGGATGGTGAACGAGGAGCTATACACGACGACAAGTAAAAGCGCAATGGTCATGTTCAAAAAAGACCCTGATGCATTTAGGTCCTACCACTTGGGTTACCAAAATCAGGTGGAGCAGTGGCCTATCAACCCCCTTAATATTATCATTAATTGGCTGAAGAAACAGTAAGTGTCCTTCATTACTTCTACTTTTAAAATGTGTTGTCGTTGTTCAGTATAATGGTGATATTAATTTTGCTGTTTTTAAAGAATATTTTATTATTACTTTATTGATAACTTTTTTATCATTGTAGTCGCTCATAAATTCTTCTTTTATTCTTTTTGATTATTGCATTGATAACTTCTTCATAACTATAGTCTTATAATGTTTTTTTTTTCTAATGGTTATAGAATTCAAGAGGTAATTAGAGTAACTGTTTTCTGGACTTTAACCCTTACAAGGGAAAAAAAGAAAGAGCTTTAATATCTTTTTATTATTTTTACTATTATGAATATTATTGTTTATATTATTGTATTATTATTATATATTATTAATTATTATTAATTATTAATATTATAATAATATTATAATTATTATTATTATATTATTATTATTATTATTATTATTATTATTATTATTATTATTATTATTATTATTATTATTATTATTATTAATTATTAATTCTATTCTATAATTAATTTTTTTTTTTATTATACAAAATATTAGGGATAAAAAGTTTCGAATAAACAACCAATTTTACATTTCTTTCAAAAGAATTAACTGATGTATATAGCCTGTAATCTTCAAATGTAATTTATACATTTTTGTCTCATCTCCACACACAGGTATGGTGTATAAGATTAGAAAACTACTAAAATCCTTACCCCAGGAAATTATAGAAATAAATGAAAATGATGGATAATGGAAACAGTAATCAACTAATTTCATATTTGCCATTCTCCCCACCACTCTATCAATCATCCCGCGCGCCTCTCCTCTACCCCCCCCCCCACACCACGCATCGGTCCGCACACGAGGAAGCCTCCTCATCACTCCTCAACCCAACCTGCTACCGACACAGCTAAAGCGCAAATGCGGCCATGTCTTTACAAAAAAGACCCTGCTATCCTCGCTCACTCACTATTAGTTTCTTTACCTAATTATAAGCGTACATATCAAAATATCACGGCGATGTGAAGATGTTGCGCCTAGATCACTAGATCCCATATTTAAGATATATAACAATATAACTCAAAGCCTGACAGCAAGTGTTTCCTTCATTTTTTTAATTCAAAAACTGCAAAAAAATATTGAATAGCACTATCGTTGTTACTTAGATTAAATGGTGATTTAAATTAGTGACATTTTAAGGATTTTAACGGTATATTCAATTGTAAAACTTTTAACATTGTGTAGACTCTAATCTTCCTTTTTCTTTTTGATTACTGCATTAACTTCTTCAACTACAGTCTTATAATTTTTTTTTTTCTAATGGTTATAGAATTCAAGAGGTATTAGAGTAACTGTTTTCTGTACTTTAACCCTTACAAGGCAGAAAAAAGAGGCTTTAATATCTTTTTATTATTTTTACTGTTATGAATATTATTGTTTTATTATTATTATAATTATAATATTATAATAATAATAATAATAATAATAATAATAATAAATAATTATTATTATTATTATTATTATTATTATTATTATTATTATTATTATTATTATTATTATTATATTATTATTATATTATTTTTTTTATAATAACAAAAAATTTGGGAAAAAGTCGAGAAAAAGTCCAATTTTAATTTCTTTCAAGAAGAAATAACTAATGTATGATAGCCTTGTAATGCTCAAATGTAATTTATGACAGTTTTGTCTCAGTCTCATTTGAATAGTCAGTATGCTTGAATTTGCCTCTCTGTACTCTCCTCCATCTCTGCTTGAAGTGTATGATGGTGGGTTGGGGTACTTGAGAAGGTTACATTGGGAAAGGCTTAGGAAAATAATTAAACGGGAACACTTCTCTTCAAGCTTTAAGTATTCTTGGCAAGTGTTCTAGGGTGACTTCTAACAATGATCATAGCAGGTTTTGTTTCAAATGAACTTGAAGGAGAATCATATCAAATACCAGTATGATTTTTACACATAATTTTCAGTGTTAAGCCATTTCTATATTTTAAGGATTAACAGGAGTGAACCTTTTGATTATTCAATATCATCCTTGACCCTGTATTTGCATGTTTAGAGAAATTTAGGTGATTGATAGGCATGGTTTCCTTTTAAAGTTTGCACAGCTATCCATTTGTGATTCAATCAGTTTACCATCCCTTTTTCCACTCCGTTCCCTAGACCTAAGTTGTTGCTGACTTTGGGTGTGGTGAAGCCAGGCTGTCCATAAGTGTTCCGCAGAAGAAGGTCCACTCCTTTGACCTGGTGGCTGCCAACAACAGGGTCACTGCCTGTGACATGGCCCACACACCCCTGAAATCAGGGTCTGTGGATGTGGTGGTCTTCTGCCTGTCACTTATGGGCACCAATATCAAGGATTTTGTCACTGAGGCCAATAGGGTGTTGAAGCATGGGTACGTATGGCAGTGTTTGAAAAATTTTTCTCTCGCCTTTCTCACCTTTTCTTCTTACTTTCTTTGTATTTTCAAGTTTTGCTTCCATAAAAGCTGAGAACATTCATTAAGCGCTAATTTTTTTTTAGTGGTAGTCACATTCAAAGGCTTCTGCTATTGTGAAGGTCATTCTTCTGTTTGTTTCAAAGATATGTTGGATCTTTATCTTTATTTGTTTATTTGTTTCTATCTCTTTCTCTTCAACCAGTATTTTCTTTTCTTCCCATTTCTCTTTTCTTTTTTTGCTATCACTCAAATTAATATTTCTTGCTTTTTCTTTTTTCCCCAGTGGTATCATGAAAGTAGCAGAAGTGGAGAGCCGATTTACCAAAATTGACGAATTCCTGTCCAGTGTGACACGTCTTGGATTCCACTGCACCATAAGACGGTCCAGCAAAAGTACTTCTACATGTTTGACTTCAAGAAGAACCGTGAATGCAAGAAAGCAAAGGAGGTGCCTGAGATTGTGCTAAAACCATGCATGTACAAGAAGAGATAGTGGTTGTTGATTTTATTTTTATGGGGTAAACTTTTTTATGCAACTTTTTTTTGTTGTGGTTTGTTTTTCTTTTTCTTTTTTAATAAGGGAGGTATTGGGGTAGATGAAGTTACACAATTTGTTAAAACTGATGTGAACTGTAAGCATTGTGAATATGGTTGACTTTTTAGAAAATTAAATAATAATGTATTTAATTTCCTTTTTGTGTACATATAATGTATGTAAGTCTACTGTAAATTACCATATTTGTCAACACCAGAAGTAATTAATAAAATAAAATGGATAAAAAGAAAAAGTATTCTAAAAAAAACCTTACAACCTTACAGTATATTGAGAATCCTCATGGATTTTTTTGTCTCCGTAAAAATATAGCTAATTGATATTTATGTCCTTAAGTAATGAGTAAGACTCTACTTTCACTTCAAAGGCATGAATGCTATCACACTATTCCCATGGATTATCCAAATGCAGGTATCTTGCCTATAACCTCAAAATAAAAGAAGCAAAAATTATACGATCTAGGTATTTGAGTCAGAATGTTTGTCGTTAGTGCTTAGTATATGGAAAAAATTATAAAACAAGAATGGCTTATTTGTTTCTGCTAGTGCTTACTAGAGGAACTCCAAGAAATTCTCATCTCAGAACACCATATAATGAAAATTTAGTAGAAGAGAAATCTTCAGAATCTTTATGAAGAAAAGACAAATTTGAAGTCTATATGTGCTTTATTAACAGAACTCGACAATTTCCTAATTAAGTAAAAGAAAAGATTTTCAGATTAAAGAAAAGTCATAAATATATATTATTTTCAGAATATTTTCAGAATAGAAGGAGACAATTATTTTCCTAAAGGTGGCCTTTTGACTGCAGTGGAAGGATAAACTTGAACACAGAATGCATCTTGTGTCATCCTCTTTGTTTCTTTAACTCCTCTGTAACAATGGTGTTCCGTAGGCATCCTGGTGATAAGTCAGAGTTTCTTCTTGCCCAATCTTTTCACTGTACTGGACAGCCTCTCTATTTAAGACAGAGTACCTAGCTTGGAGAGTTATTCGGGAAAATGGTAAAGATAAATATCGTCAGGTCTTTTCTTTCTTATTGTTTTTATCAATACAAGATAACACCACCACCATTTCCATGAATTTGCTTTAAAAAAAATATATATATATATGGTTAAGAGAATTACATCTAAAGAATTAGAATTACATTCATGCAACACTTTTTTAACCCCATGAATACTTCAAAAAGAAGGTGAAAAAATTATATATGTATATACAATCACAAAGGTGCTTAAAAGAGGTTTCCATTCAGAATCCGACTAGGTAGGGTAGAGGAGATAAGAATCAAACAGTGCTTGTCTGGCAACACATGGCTGGGATGTGCTTGGTGAATGAGGTCTCATTGTCAGGTACTACTTTTTAACTTACCCGGTCAGCCTCTTCCCACAGACTCAAGTCAAGAGTGAGCCTGCCAACCAGTGAGTTTGGTACACATTCAAAGTTACACATGTCTGTGAAACATGAAACATTCTCAGATGTTAATTGATTCCTACAAGTTACATTGTCTTGTAAGTTGGGTGAAGTGGACTGAGAAACAAGGGTTCTCTTATGAGGAGAAGAGGAGATAGATATCTGATGAGCAAAAGAAGCGGAAGGTGTAGGAGAGGGTGGAGTGGAACGTTTAGGTTGCCTGGTGCGACAAATAAAGTGAGGAGGAGGGGTAGGTATCGGAGAAGTGGTAGAGATTGGAGTGTGTGGATGTAGACTGGAAAACGAATTTGACTGGGGGATAGGGTTAGTAGACCTAGGATGGTTTAGGGTATAGGGAAGAGATACTGGGAGAGATGCAGAAACATCTTGTACGGATGGTGGGGAAGCAGAGTGAAGGACTGTTTTGGAATAAGTTGAGAGAGAAAAGCCTTGTTGTCGTGCTTCTTGTCTGGCCTCACATAGAGTGAGGCCTAGTTTGAATCCGAGGACTGCTACCTCCTATAAAATACATTATGAGCGTCTCCATAATTGGCACAAGGATGTGACTGAACAGTACAATTTGAACAGTCATGACCAGCTTAGGCACATAGAAGGCAGCGGGCTGTGGAGAAAATGTGTTTGGCTGGGTGGCCAAAATACTAACATATCTGACATTGAAAGGAAAGGGTTGATATGGTCGGACACGGTAGAACAATCCACCAATATAAACTTCATGGGTGAGGTCATGTCTACAGAAGCTATTCTTGGCAATATTGGCATGGAACTTACACTGGCCTCTGGGAGGAATAGTGTAACACTACTACCGCTGCATCATACTCAGCAAGGCAGATAGATGAGTAAGTAATTTTCAGTCAGATCAGTCCTTGTTGTAGATAGAACAAGTATTTGGGGGGATAGAAACAGCTCCATTACAAGTATTAAGAGAAGGGTGAGGTTCGGCAGAAACAGGTTTGCCAGCGAGGTCAGTTAAGGTATATAAGGCATGAACAATCAGAGCTATTGCAAAAGAAAACCTTGCCTACTTGTTTTTGGAGGCACTTGAAAGAGAAGGGTATTCTCAGAATGGGGTCTGTGGGGGGAATCACAAAGAATCAATCCCACTTGACTGGGCCAAAGAGAGTACTCAAAAGGTTTGCAGAGGTACAGGGAGTAGAAGGACGAAGGTGAGAGGAAGATGGGGTGGTGTGGAATGGAGTAGTTTTTTTTGGGGGGGGACTATAAGGAATGAGTAGTAATAAGGGAAGAGGGATTGGACATTGAAGAGAACTGTGCAGTAGGAGATGGAGAGGAGAATGTTGGGAGAGAGGAAGGGGTACTTTCTGAAGGTTGAGTAATAACCTGGGTGGGTGTTTTGGAATGAATAGAGTTGTCAGTAAGTGTCGAGAAGGGCTTTTAGTATCAGTGGTTGGAGCCATGGTCAAGGGAGGGGCAGGGGTCAGAAAACCATCAAAATCAAATTCAGATAGGCTAATTGATGCAGAGGCAAGCCTTAATGCCCCTATTAAGGGTAAATAATCTTCATTATTAGCCATGGTAACCTTGAGTAAAATAGGGAAAAGAAACGGTCTACCCCTCAGGGTCCCCATAACAGGTAAGGGCTAGGCAATTAACCAAGGGGATACCATGTCCATGGCTTCCAGAGGCCGTTCATGACTGACACAAAGCCAATCTTTCATCCTTTCATCACGGCTCTCACACCTTAGAAATGAGATAGAAGGGGATGAAGAATATATGGAAGAGGAAAGGGGAGAAGAAAAAAACAAGCAAAATTAGTTGAGGTGAGGGCTGAGGCCCAAGATAGAAGTGATCCCCTACATTGGGCCACAGCCTCCATCTCCTAAACACTCCCATGACAACAATGAGCAAGGTATTGGGAGGGCACATATTCCTTAAGATATCTATGTTTGCCTTTACAGAAAGTAACTATCCTACTCCCATTCCTCCTTTCTAACATCTTAATTTTCTTCACATTTTCTTTGCACAACAATTACAGTAATTTTGGTCTTCAACGTTTACCCCTCTACTTAAATCAAAACAAGATAACAACCTGCGTTTGGTTAAATAATTAGGCTTTACAAGTTTGATTATACAAAATTTTATTCAGAAATGATTTACAATAATTCCACTGGTTTAGAAAATAATACACTTCCTGTGAACATCAATATATTACATAATACTCAAGTACATAAGGAAATAAACGGACAATTCTGTAATCTCTTACCCTTAACATGTCAGAGAAAAAAAGTTTGTATCAACACCAATATCACTCACACTGTCATTAATCTGACTCTCTCTTTCTCTCTCGCCTCATTTGAAGGTATTCCATTTTCACCTTTACGACTAAGTAACATGGTAGCGTTGGCACACCAGGAGGTAGTGCTTCTTTTTCTCTTCCTTGTATGGACTAGAATTGAAGCTTCTTTGCTAAGGAACCTGAAAATAAATGTCTTTGAATTAAAAGCTAACTCCAGGTTACTCCAAAACTATAAACTGAACTTGCAAAGTTATCTAGTTTAAGAACAATGACTGAAGTCTTTTTTTGTATTTTGTATGTGATAATAGTCATACATAGATGTGAATGTAGTGAAGCAAAGACATACCTCCAAAGCCAGACTCTTCGATAATCTTTCGCTTGAGGGACGGTTTTTCTGCCTCACTTTTCTGTCTAATGGATGGCGGGAGAGGCAGAATGGGTCCTGGCGTTGGGACAGGCTTATTGCTGGAGAGGAAAGATTAAAATGGTAATCTAGAGTAATCCAATGTTTATTGTAATTCTCTTTAAGCAAAGGTAATGCTTGAAAGAAAATAAATCTAAAAAAAAAAAAAAAAAAAAAAAAAAAAAAAAAAAAAAAAAAAAAAAATCAACAAAATTATTCTCAAAATACATTAAAAAGGAAGAAATATATGTAAATATGCACAAAAAATAATACCATAACATATACTTATATTTACCTGAAATACTCCATCTTCAGAGCCTCAGTACAGCTGCATCGTTTCATGGGATTGATAGTGAGCAAAGATCCCAAGAGCTGGAGAAGGTCATCACTGGCAGCGGGGAAGAGGTCTCGCAACGGGGAACCCTCAAAGTGCTTGAATGACACGTAGTCAGGGAGTTTTGTCATGTCCTGGGAAGAGTGTCATGCATTATACATATATCATTGGAACTCTAGTTACTTCTTCTGAGGAACTATTTCTCCTAAATAATTTCTTTCCAACATGAGAGAAGGTAAGCCATGAAATGAGAGGATGTCACCCCAGATTGAGTGGGTGAAGATGATGCATAAATCAAAAATAGCTAAATAAATTCCAGACAAACAAAAATCTAAAAAGACTAGCAGAAAGATGTAAGGTCTTTCTTTCTTCAATGATTTCTTGGAATAAGGTCAGAATCAAATTTATATTTTTGAGTTGCCTGGTCAGTTTTGATTATTTGCTCTTTAATACCAGGTTCCAGGTGGTATGCTAAAGAATAATTACATGCATGGATATGAATATAAACAAACATTTTAAACATTCTTGTTTTCTTACTCAATTTTAAAGAATTATTTCCAAAATGGCAAGAGAAACCTATTAAACCTCTCACCAAATACACACCAAATTGATATCTAATATCAAATAATTAAAAATTGAATAAATCAAATAAATCAAAATATAGTCATCAAAACCACCCAAAGATGAAGGAAGAAAAAGTCTTCAACAACAAACCGGCCAGTCATCGTCACCAGGAGTCCCTAGGGCAGTGAAGATTCTGGTGAGCTGGTCTAAATCAGAGTCACCCGGGAAGTACGGACAGCGGACCAACATCTCCGCAAGGATACAGCCAATTGCCCACATGTCTACCCCAGTGCCGTAGGATCTTGCCCCAAACAGTAACTCTGGACTCCTACAAATTAGACAGATAAGTTGTTTCATGTACTGTAAAGTTTGATTAATACATCATTCTATGTTTTGAGGGTGCTTTTTTATCAGATATTTTTTAATCCTCTGTCCTTTTAACTTATTCAAACCATCCAAACTTCCGGTACAATTTGGTGAGGCTGGGATACATAAGCATATGCAGCTCTGTGCCTGGGCAATTAGATGAGATCTAATCAATCCTTTCTATCTAATTCACACAAAAAAGCATTTTAAAAAGATAAAATAACTGAAAGAATATACCACTTATGTATAACTTCATCAACTTCAAATACGTGTCAATATCTAACATGACTTCATCAATTCTCTTAAAACAGAAAAACACATTCAAAACATCACTATAAGTAAATCAGGTATCGAGAATAATGGGTTCCAAATTTTACTATCGACAAAAACTGTGCATCACTTACCTGTACCATCTTGTAACTACTTGATGTGAATACTGTCTGTTCGGAGAGCCAAAGAATCTTGCCAAACCAAAATCTCCTATTTTAAGTATGCCATCTGAATTGACTAGCAGGTTGTTTGGTTTCAGATCCTGTAATTATATGGAAAAATGGAGGAGGAGGGCAAAGTGAAAAAGATTAAGAGTACATCAACCATCATTCAAAATCATTAAATTAAATAATACCACAATGAAAAAATAATAATAATAATATATACCTCAAAGTTAAAAGAGCAAGTTTCCTTAAAATAAGATATGAGATATGATAACCTTCAAGAAAACAAGCCCTTTCTTACTCTGTGCAGAATCCAGTGAAGGTGCAAGAACTCTAGGCCTTTCAAAGTTTGGATCATGTAGGCTTTTATGTTGGAGGGGGTGAGGATGATGTTGTCTGTGTCCTTGATGATTACCTGGTGATAAACAAATTTATCAATTAATCAATAAAAGGTTTATAAATGGTGTGAAGGAAAAATACCAGGTATGTTTTGTATGTTTACTTTGAAGATCAGTGACTGTAGATGCCAATAATATCAATAATGAAGATGATTAGACAATAACACAAATTATAATAACAATGTTCATGAACACAAAAAAGCAGCCTTGACCATACTCACTTCTAAATCTGTATCCATAAAATCAAACACCAGCGACACATTTGACTTGTAGCCAAAGACATCAAGAAGTCCGATGAGATTTGGGTGGTGGACCTCCTGCAAGAGCTTGATCTCTCGGAGAGCTGTACGGTTGATGCCATCCCTTGCCTCCTCTCGGCTCCCTAGTTTGATCTATAGGAGTCATCAAATAGTAGAGAATAATAATTGAAACAGATCTATGGAGATGAATGGAAATGAAGGAAAAATAAAATTTATAAAATGATTCAACTTGCATAAGTTCTTTGATCACTGCACTTACAGTATTTTAGTTAGTTTCTATTTCATTTTATGGTACTAAAAGTGAACAATACTTTTGCTTATCGGAAGAGATGATTTCGTAACCCTATGCCACCAATGACTGCTACATATATATCAATTTCAAAGAAAGCAAGGGGATATCCCCTTGTAGCGGATGAAATCATGACGTGTATTAAGACTAACTGGCATCAAGTGGTTAAAGAATCCT
>NW_020872860.1:45000-51139 GCF_003789085.1 Penaeus vannamei
GGAGAGAGAGAGAGAGAGAGAGAGAGAGAGAGAGAGAGAGAGAGAGAGAGAGAGAGAGAGAGAGAGAGAGAGAGAGAGAGAGAGAGAGAGAGAGAGAGATTAATAGACAGATAATAGATAGAGAGAGGGAGGTGATAGATGGATAGACAGAGAAAAAGAGCGGGTGGGAGAGATAGATGAGAGTGGCCGAGGAGGAGAGAGAGAGAGGAGAGAGAGAGAGAGAGAGAGAGAGAGAGAGAGAGAGAGAGAGAGAGAGAGAGAGAGAGAGAGAGAGAGAGAGAGAGAGAGAGAGAGAAAGAGAGAGAGAGCAAAATAGATAAACAAATAAGCCGAGAGTCAGAGATAGAGAAGGGGTGAGGGGTAGGAAGAAACAAAAAGATAGATAGATAGGTAGATGAATAGTTACAAAGTGTCTGGGCCAGCCTCATATAGGTTGGGTATGCAATGTAGTCTGAACGTTGCGCTGAAGGCACACCATTATAAGGGGTCCGCTCATTGAAACCAAAGACTATGTACATATATATGAACCTAGGCACGTGCACTCATTACCAAAATCAGACATGAGAAAGTAGAATTTCACTATTGCATGCTTTGGCAATTTTAGTCATTGTAAAGATTTTATAGTCTATATATGACCAGAGACTATATTGTCGGTCCTTTGCCCCCTCGCCCCCCATTTTTTTTTTTTTTTGCAATTTTTGGAAAAATCAAATACCAGTTCATATAATATCTTTCCTCTTTTCATATTTTTTCACGTCTTTTTTATTTACCCAAAGAAAAGACTTTGATTAAATAAATGATAGTGTTTTGAGAATCATTTCAAACATTTAAGAAAATATTCAACAAATTAAAGAAATTTCGTTGAGAAAAAACATCCATTACACAACCCGTCTTTATCCACCGGGCCGGCATGTAAACAGTAAACATGGCTCTGAGAGCACAAACTCATTTATTCCGATATTTAAAGCAAAATTTAAGCAGACAGCGTAAGTACACCGGTATTTCATGAAGCCAGGAAAGAAACAGATATATATATTTTAGATAATAGGTATAATTTAACTGGAGTATGGTTCTTTTGTTACAATTCTGCATTAGAGTTATATCACCGATCAACTGTTTGTATTACATTTATAGCAAATTTTACATTATTATAGATATTTTGGCCGCTTGTACGTTGTAGATTAACAAGTTGAAATAGACTTATTGCTCTGGTTTATTATTATTTCCTGTTACTACATTTGTAAATTTGTACACATTTATGAGCAGATTCACAAATTGTCTGGTTCATATTGCCAGAGTATAATAGTTCTATGATGCCAGAATATGATAGCTGTACTAATGCATCAATAATGTGTTCATTACCCACAGGATGCTGCACTTACCTCTCAGCTGCTTACCGCTGCGATGAAACGTGGAACAAACGACTGGAGAACCCTCTCATTAAAAGCATTAGTCCAAGTGAGTGAGTGTGTGTGCAACTGTGCATCATTGTGTACATGTTTGTATTCATGCTTGAAGTTATGTGTGTACATGCACATGCCTGTGTATACATTCATGCACATGTGTGTTAGATATACAGTACATTTATAATGAAAATGACTGATATGTGCTAGTGGTTTGTAATGAAAGTTAACAGACATGAATTTATTCTGATAAAACCACGTGCCAGTAATAGAATAGACTTGGTATGTTGAAAGAGATAACACTAGACTTTAAGTTTCTGTATTAGCATATGATTCTATATTAAACCAATCATTTTATATCAGACCAACCCAGCACTAGGTATCTGACTAAAAATTTATTTATAAAATTTTTGCCTTTGTTTACATAAATATTTATATCCTATATAAAATTATATTACAGACCTAGACCAAATAATCTTGTTAATAACTGTAAACCAATGAATGCAATTTTTTTCATTGCAGATGACTATTTCTATGAACTTGACAGAAAGCACAAACGGGAAGGAAAAGTCAGTGCCATTGATGTGGATTTGGTAAGGTCATTTTTGCCATTATTTTACTCCATAAATTATCTTTTTTATAGTGATTATTCCTTTTTTTCTTTATCAACAACTCCTTCATCAACTCATACCTTTTTTATTTTTACACTTTCATCTTGAAGCAGGTCCTCAATATCTCCTTTTCTAATTGTTATTGGCATTATTGTTATTATTATTCATTAGTATCTTTAATTATTCATTACAAAAGTTTTTTTTTAAGTAGCCCACCCAGTTAGTAAATTGAGTTTTTTACTAGCCTGCAGCAAGTTCAATTAGCCCCAATATTGAATTTGACACAAGGTTAATCAAACACAGGCTTGATGAATTAAGTTTAGAGATCATCAATGAATTTACTGTAACTTCTTAGTTTAGGTGTATTCTTTGCTGGGGATGGAACCTATTTAATCATCTGTTATCGTCTAGTTTTTGTTAGTCCGCCAGGCTAGCCAAGTAGTGCATTTAATTAGCCTGCTGCTGGTTTTACTAGAAAATGACCGTCGGGCTAGTGCTAATGTCAAGCCCTGTAAATTTGTTATTATTGTATATCATTTGTTGTCATTTTTTTTTTTAAATTTTACCTTTCTTTATAATTATTATATATAATATGTTGTCTTTTTTAATTTTTTTTTTTTTTTTTATTTTTTTAAATTTTACCTTTCTTTCCATTATCTTTTTTTATTCCTTATCATCTAGAAAATTGTTCAAACTCAATGATGCAGTTTGTAATTACATAAAAGATTAGCACTTATTGGTACTTTGCATTCCCCAATTGGTCCATTGTCTTGGCCATCAGCTAGGCAAGTACATGACTTTGTTTGAGGTCGTTGATTTCTAGGCCAACTGCCCTTCTGCATAAGCTAGAGCTTTCATATGTTGAAGAGAGCCCTAATATTAGTAGTCAGATATATAATAGCTCCTCATGTATATTTTTATAATTGTTTGAATATTCATAAGCATCTAGTCTTCAATGGAATTGCAATACTTAGAGAATTAATAATATACCGTCCATCCCACAGTTTGTAAACAGCCTCAATCACAAGAATGGCGAAGCACTGGTGGATGAACTTGTTGACATTATTCACCGGCTGCGTCGTTCTCCAGAAACAGTGCGCACACTCCCTTCAACAAACCATGCTGTCTTGCGCTTGCTCTCAGACATTGACAGCACCCATGTCCTCCTGAAACTGATCTCAGACCCTCTGAACTATGGGGTGTTTCCCGATCATTATTTGGCCAATCTGCTCATGGATTCATATATTAAGAAGAAAGACTTTACCGGTTTGTTTGCATAATGTCATTGAAGGCATTCACATTTTGTTGTTTTTGTTCTTGCATAATTGTAGAATGATTTCTGTAATTCAGGAATATCAAATAGAGTGGAACTGCAAATTTGTTAGGTTATATTTACAACTGCTATATTTGGTTATCATTTTTGGAATATGCACAGGCTTCAAGTGATCTTGTGGTAGCTTTTTGAAGATTGCAGATATCAGAAATTAAATGAAAACAACATGAATTAACTTGGAAGATAAATTGTTTAGATATATATTACATTTTCTCACTTTCTTTCTCAGCTGCTGCTCGCATTTCTTCAGTAAAGATGCTCCAAGAGGACTTTGGGCCCAAGCTAACCCAGGTCCTGACACTGGCCTCGTGTTATTTCTATGCAACGTCAGACAGCAATCAGCCATGGGAAGACTACACTCCAAAGGTGGAAGAGCCTAAAGAAGAGGTGAGATTTTTTTTTTTTTTTTCAACTTAGCTTAGCCTAGTTGTTTTATCTTTGTTATTCTTTCCTTTATTTTCACCGTCTTTATAGTCAATATACAGTGTAGAGACAGTAATGTTTACTAGCTTATATATTCCTATAGCTTATTGAGCTGCACATGGCTAAAAATGAAATAAAATACAATTTATATTATAACTCTAGTCATCTCTTCTTAATACATTTCATTCCCTTTTGGTTCAGGTGAAAATCAGGGTAAAATACTTGCGAAACCCATACTTCGATGACCATTTTGACCTGAAGGAACCCAATCACATAGTTGGAAAGACACTTGCTTGGGTGTCTCCTCTCATTGGGGGCACTGTAGGGTCAAGCTGTGAGCTCCTGGGTTGGGCACTGTACAATAAGTGGGATGAGCTTGAAGCAGCGCTAAGCCGTCTGAGTGCTGGAAAGGAACCTGTTGCTGCTTCTGTTGTGAGTGAATTTTTTTTAGTTAACATTATTTATTGAGAATTTTCTATTCTGTTTTTCATTTTTGATTGTTAGTGGATTGCTTTCTTTAAAAGAAAAATGTTAGATGTTTTTCTTCTTAATTTCTTTTTATATACGATTATAGGTACTTGATTTAAATAGGATATTTAGTGTTCCACAGCCAAGATAATTTTTAGGATAGAGTGATGCTTATTATAAATGGAAAAAAAACAGTGATTTTAGTGTTTAATATTTAAAGTATTTAAAGCAGTTATGTTGATATTCACATGTCACATTCATCAGTATTTCTTTCCTTGTTTCCTACTTAAATTCAGATAGGTTACCATAGTTCCAGTATCTTCAGATAGACTTTGTTTTCATTTTTATCATCATCATCATCATCATCTATACTAACAAACGCATATCCTGTCCAAGATCAATACTGTTAAAGAAATAATGGAAAGTTGTGAAGATCAAGACAGCCGTGAGAAAGTCATGTCAGCAATAACAAGAATAGAGGGGGCTGAAGGCAGAGTGGCAGAAGTGGACATCAAAGACCTAGTTGACAAAATGATACAGGAGGAGGTGGCTGCCGCAGAAGCCAGTTTCATTGAGGAGCAGGTATGTTCAGGAAAGAGTATGAATGGGAGAGTGAAAGATTGATCATATGCATATGCACATATGAGCGTATGTCTACAGTAGATATATGCATCCATGTAGAACCTATGTTTATATTGAATATTCTTGATATATATAATTTTGCCACATAAGATATATTTATTTATATTTCTTTAATGTAAACCATTTTAACTTTTACTTTATTGATATTGTGTTTGGTTTGATTTCCTTAGGCTTGGTAAAGTTCCATGGCATATACCAGTAATGCCTGAATTTAGTCTAAACTTTACCACAGGCTATGCGAGCTTTTTAACTATAGTAGGCAAAACCTTAGTGAGGAATACTGTCATTACGTATGACAATGGACATAATTCACGTTTAATTCCTTTTTTTTTCTCAGGAGGTAGCTTATGAGTCTTGGGAAAAACTAAGGGAAAACGAAGTACAATTCCAGATAGAAGAGTACAAGAAGAAACAACTCATGGCCGAGATTGAACAGAAGAAGAAGGACTTAGAAGAGAGAGAGGAAGTTATTTATTTCTTTGACAACCAAGAAAAGCTTGAGATGCTGCTTCCTGATAGAAAGAAGAGGTGAGTGTTTCTGTTTGTGTGTTTGATTGGTCTTTATGATTATCCACGTATATGTGTAGTTAATCTATTTTATTTTTATTATGATAATAATAATAATAATTATTATTATCATTATTATTATCATGACTATTAGTAGTAGTAGTAGTAGTAGTAGTAGTAATTTTATTTTTGTTATTATTATCATTATTATTATTATCATCATTAGTAGTAGTAGTAGTAGTAGTAGTAGTAGTAGTAGTAGTAAATTTATTATTGTTATTATTATCATTATTATTATTATCATCATTAGTAGTAGTAGTAGTAGTAGTATTGTTATTATTATCATTATTATCATCATTAGTAGTAGTAGTAGCAGCAGTAGTTAGGTCTTGGTCTTTTGTGAGTTGAGAATCCTGATATTCGATTGGACAGTCATTTTCATTTTCATTTAGGTAAATGATCAACCATTTTCAAAAGGAACCTCCACTACTTTGTATGATATTGTATATAGATCTTATATTGATAGAGTAGCCTTTTATTTTAAGGTTTATTCAGCAGTTTAATAACTTTCATTATATTTTTTTCATTGCTCAATCTACCTCGCTTTTGAGTTTGAGTCTAACATTATTTTTCACTCATTGCAGATATTATCCCAAGAAGAAGTCACTAATCTTCGGCAAAAAGCAGCCCAGGAAGGTTGATGAAGGTTACATTCCCCCTGAGGTTAGTGACTTCTTCTTCGGCAAAAAGCA
>NW_020872860.1:51239-56239 GCF_003789085.1 Penaeus vannamei
TCCGCCAGACAGATCACGGAGGATTTTGTCACCGTTGGATCCCTCGCGTCCCTGGTTTCCGAATATATAGTATTAATTGCATGACCCCCCCCCCTTTTCACCCCATTAGTGGCCTCTCGCACCCATTCTTTGTGACATTTACTTTGAGCAGTATTTTATTTATTTATTATTTTATTTACTTATTTGTTTATTATTTTATTTACTTATTTATTTTTAATAGTTCCAATAATCAGATCATGATGATAATTTTACTGTTGGATCCTCTCATCCTCTGGTTTCCGAATATGTAGAAAAATATTGCATGACCCCCCCCCTTCTCTCTCTCTCTCCTCTCTCTCTCTCTCCTCTCCCTCTCCCTCTCCTCTCCCTCTCTCTCTCTCTCTCTCTCTCTCTCTCTCTCTCTCTCTCTCTCTCTCTCTCTCTCTCTCTCTCTCTCTCTCTCTCTCTCTCTCTCCTCCCTCCCTCCCCACCCAATTAGTGACAATCTTGGCTCCAACAGCAGGGGAAGCAGGGAAGGCACCAGGGACGTTGGGGGCAGAAGAGGAATGAAATGCAGAATCAGTTGCCGTTTGATGCAGGGGATGTTTCCTTCCTCGACTCCTAAACCTCCACGAACGAAAACGAAGAATCCCTCCTTGTATTCACGGCTGGAGAGAGCGAGCGACCAACATGCGGAAGCACCAATGGCGCGTGTTTGTCGTTCGCTCTCTCCAGCCGTGAATACGAGGAGGGTTCTTTGTTTCCGTGGGTGATGGTGGGGGTGGGGGGTCACGGGAGGGAACAGCCCTTGCATCAAACGGCGACTGATTCTGCGTTTGATTCCTCTTCTGTCCCCAATGTCCCTGGTGCCTCCCCTGCTTCCCCTGCTGTTGGAGCCAAGATTGACACTAATGGGGGTGGGGGGTTGTGTAATAATTTCTCTATATTTGGAAACTAGAAACTATTATTGAGACTATTAAAAAAAAAAAAACAATGCACCAAGTAAATGTCCTGATGAATGGGTAGCGAGAGGTTCTGTAACCCATGTCAAGATGACGAGGGGTAAAGGCTTCAGGTATCCAATGTGTGCAGAAAGTCATGCATAATTTGTATCTCGGTGAATTGTTACATAATGAGGTATCGCATTCTTTTTACAGGTACGTCTTTGAAAGGGCATTGTACAGATTGAGAGAAACAAAGGTTTAACAGTTTAAGATGCCATAACAGTTGTTGCCCTTCTGGATCTAGGTTCATCTTTGCGATGTAAATATTCAGAATAGCCACCTAATTACTGAACACAGTATTGGCATTGATGGATTTGTCTCACCTCCACTACCCTTATAAGTAAGACATTTACAGCCGAGCCCTATCTCAATCCCAAAGAGTTTTGGTAGTCCATACAAGAAATGATCTGCAGAAATATGAGGCTGCAGCTGCATAAACTATTTTTCTTATTCTATTTCACCCTAAGATGGCAGTGTCCATTTCCCCCTCTCCACACATTGCTCTCGGTACCTTATACCAATAATTCTATACCATATGAGTGCACTCACCAGAGACAAAGTCCCCATCTCCATTAATCTAAGTTGCCATGACTGTCCTAATGTAATGTGGCCATACCTTAAAGATTAACCCTGTATTGTAAAGAACTCCAGGGTCTACTCCCAAGCACCTTCCATCAATATTGTCTTCATTTTTTTACCATTCATGTCTGCAGATTATTATTGCAACTGCAATTATTTTCTTTCACAAAGATTTCTTCTTTAATTTGCATCTAGAGACTAAGTTCCCAGTTCCACATCACAAATTCCATTCAATAATCTGGGTATGGTCTTCTGGCACTGCCCAACGGGACTGTCCCCCTACACCCCCTGGGTAACATTGCCGTCTCCTTGGTATGCATTGACAAGACAGAACTGTAAGTTGAGAGCAGTGAGTGGACTTGAGCTACAAACAGCACTTTTCCTAACCTTTTTCCTTTATTTTTTGGTATTACCATTCTTGTCTGCAGATTCATGTACCAACAACAGTAATTGTTTGTCCTCTACAAGCAAATTGTCTTCAATTTGCAGACAAGAATAGTAATACCTGAAATAAAAGAGAAAGATTGTGGAAAGTCCACTCTATCAGTCTGAGCTCTATCCTGCCAGAATACAAGGTGGCAAGGTGTGTCAGGCATTGCAGTTGTACCAAAGGCTGATAGGCCTAGATAGTCATGGAGTTTAGGCATAGGAGAAAGTAATAGAAAATTTACAATTAGATGGTTGAATGCAATTGATACTTTGTAATTGTTTAGAAGTATCCATGCCACTTGCATTTTAGCCAGGAACAATGGGGTCACTCCAGGGAATCCATAAACCCCACCGTAAGAACCAGAGGGGTGAGTGGGCTGCCAAATCCTGGTCTTTCCTTATTTTGGTGCAGTTCCTATGTATATTACAAGGGGGGGAAATTAAATCAAATGTACCACATACATTAAATAGATGGAATGGAAATAATTTAATTCTGTATTTTCCTTTAGCATGTAAGTCAGCTGTAATTGTTCAGGTAAAGACCAATAGACTACCACACATCTTTGATAAGATAAGAATTGGATGGTTATCTACTTCATGTTAAAACAAGATATTTTTTCAAACTTGATAGTTTTGTTTGATGTAGCCATTGCATTTCTGAATGTTTATAAGAGGCAAAATTAAAATATAGGATGACCATAGTTGTTTAAGTTAATGTATGAAGTACAGCTAGAATTATATTTTTCCTGTATGCAAAAACTTAATTACTCAATCAGTTGAGTACATCTACTAGCTACCTTGTTCATTGTATGTAAATAACTTGTTCTTAAAAATTTATGCTCAAAGAAAATTATGGCAATTAAACAGAAGTAAAAGTTCAGCTATCATTTCCCTAATAGGCTAATCAATGTTCATGATTTATCTTAGCAAAAGTTGTTTGGATTTTTAAAATGTAAACCCAATGAGACTGCCAAGTGTATGTTTTGAAGTCGACCAACTAATTTGCGATTGGTTTCAGCATGTCCAAAATCCTCAAGTGTGCAGCTAACGATGACATCATCACAATGAAGGCCCAGGATAACGCAGACACCGTCACATTCATGTTCGAATCGCCCAACCAGGAAAAGGTCTCCGACTATGAAATGAAGCTGATGAACCTTGATCAGGAACATCTTGGCATTCCAGTAAGTAACAGGGTTGTTTTATTCTTGATTATAAGATGGTTCAACAAGTGGCTTTGATATAAGGTGTAAATTCTTGTCTGGATTATTGAGGACTTTCATTTTAATTGTCTTTTTAAAACTTTATTAGAATTGGTATACTCAAGTTCATACTAATTGGTCACCTTCTCTTTCTAGGAAACAGATTATGCGTGTGTTATCAAATTGCCTTCTGGGGAGTTCGCACGTATCTGCAGAGATCTTAGTCAGTTTGGAGAGAGCATTGTCATTGCCTGCACAAAGGAAGGAGTCAAATTCTCTGCAGCAGGAGATATTGGTACTGCAAACATCAAGGTAATCATTTCGAAGTTATTTTTTAAAAGGTTACAGAAAAAAGTTAATTTTTGAAACCATATTTCATAGGATTAGATTTTCTCTCTCTCTCTCTCTCTCTCTCTCTCTCTCTCTCTCTCTCTCTCTCTCTCTCTCTCTCTCTCTCTCTCTCTCTCTCTCTCTCTCTCTCTCCAAATCCTCTGTTTATCCTATTACCAAAATTATTATAGAAGTAGCTTGGCAACTTGTTTGAAAGAAAAGTTTTTTTTGTGTGGTGCACATGTTACATTTTTAGATGATCAGGAAGATTAATACATAAATCCCTCTTTTATTATAGCTGGCACAGACCTCCAGTGTAGACAAAGAGGAGGAGGCAGTCGTTATTGAGATGCAGGAGCTGTCACGCTCACCTTTGCTTGCAGATACCTGAACATGTTCACAAAAGCAAACCCCTTTCCCCACAGGTATGTCTTCCTTCTTCATCTATTTATATATTTAGTGTTGTATTTGTTAGAAAATTGTTTTGTAAAGAACAGAGCTGTCTGATATTAATTTATCCTTCTTTTCAGTTTCACTTTCTATGTCCCCTGATGTACCCCTGGTCGTTGAATATGCTATTGGTGAGATTGGCCACATCCGTTACTTCTTGGCCCCCAAGATTGAGGACGAAGACTCATAAGCTTTGAAGAATAGGCCTTTTTAGGGAACAATAAAATGTACAAAAATGATTAAAAAAAATACTGCTAGATGTGAATGTGGTAAAATATAAAGGTTTACTTAGTAGCACATTTTGTTAACCGGTTATTGTAATTTTTAAAAGCTTTTACTCATTTTATTCCTACACTGTACTACTGAATCTGAATATGCAATAGATACTTTTCTATAATCAATTGTTTCTCTACCTACTATTGGTTAAGTAGAATTTTAATCTCAATAACTTAAAAGAATTGCTTATTTTAGATTCATCCATTTTCCTTTAATGCAAACAGGGATAAGTGAACTTTACTTACATTAACACATCTTAACTGCTTTATAACACCTGAAACCATTTTTATGGGAGGGAGACTCCACACATTCAATCAGTGCTTGACAGTTTTTTCTGGGCAGAAACTTGTATACATGAGTGTGGTTTATGGAAGGGTCAGCATTAAATCAAACAGTAAAATGTCAGTGAGTATAGCAGCTGTTGATTTTTTTTTTTTTTTTTTTTTTTTTTTTTTTTTTTTTTTGTAACCAGAGAAAATTTTGCTCTAGAATTGATTACCTATGATGTCATTTTTTAATACTTTATAGATCTGTATGTAAGAGCTCAAAGTTGAAACAATTGTTAAAATTATATAAAGTGGATGGACATGTCTTAAATGATGCCAGGCAGGAATACTACTAATTAAACAATTAGCTCATGGAATAGTATATTGCTTACCCAATAATTCAAAGCCATGCCTGTCATCATGTTGAAAGAATGACAGGCTGGCTTTGTGCCAATCATAAATGTCATGAGCTATGGACATGGTAT
>NW_020872860.1:71239-76239 GCF_003789085.1 Penaeus vannamei
AATATTTCCTGCATTCCTTCTACATGTTTTTACCTGGATGATGTGGTTGGCACATGGTACCTATCAGGCCCCTCGATGGGGATGTGTGAGCACCACCAGAAAGAACGATGGATCAGTCAGGACACAATCTTTCTGAAGTTTACAAATAACTGGCCTTTGCATTCTGACTGATATATTTTCTCTTAATTACACAACACATACGCTCTTCCATGATACACCTCATGCAATAGGTTGACTGATCAAAGTGACAGGAAAACTTAAGCCTTCGTACAGAATGGTCATAATATTTTGCATGTATTTAGAATAAAATTATGCAAATTGACTGTATGGGTAAGTCAATTATTTTCTGGGGCGAATATCTTTCCTAATATTGATTTTCTACCGCTAGGTATAAAGTGACATTACATTATACTTATGGTGATGGATATGAATTTCTGCAGTACACAAGTCTGTGCACATTATTTTATGTAACTAATATATGACGTATCACAAGTTTCTGTATAAAGGGATCGATGAGAATGAACAGTCTTCGTCAGAATTGTATGTAATTCTAATGACTTCACTGAAAAGCATGTACCTCTCTAGTGCTGTGGACTTACTGATTCTCACCATACCTTACAGATATATGAATGATCCTTCCTACATCATATCAATGAGAAAAAACTATGATTCCCTCCGTTAATAACTAAACTCATTAGTATCATTCCTTGATTACACGATCATCACAAGGGGGACTTTTTCTTTCTAATACACTGCTGTGCTTTCCTTGATCTATGTATATATATATTGTGTGATGAGTACAAGAATCGTCTGTGTGGACCTTATTAACAAAGGGATTACTATTGTGAGTCCTCCTGTTGCTGTCTAAATAGTGTATTTAGAAAGGAACTGACAAGGGTATTCCTCTTAAAAAATGGTGTTGCTGAATCACGACTTCATTTTCTTTACTTGAACTGTGACTAATACTCTACTCTGCTATCGCTTATGTGTTTCTTCCAAGCTAAGTCGTTTATCGCACTTTACTCTTAAATGCCATGATTGGAATTTTGCAAAAAGAAATTAACGAAATGAAATACACGAAATCAGCGCAATTTTGTCAAACATTTGTGGTAGTTTATGGACGGCATCCTATCACAGATTTGTCATGTGATCATCAATAAAACATGTGAAAGTACATGAATATTATGGTTTATCACGTTAATCTCCATAACATATTCATTTCAAAGGTGTTATCACATCAACTTCAACAGTCTAACACTTTTCCTTTACAATGGACAGAACATAAAGTCTAATTCATATACATTTATGATGTGTGAGGAGACAGACTCAGACTATTAGTGTGTGGGTTCACATATTTCATATATGGATACATAGATGATAATATTAGTGTGTGAAGACGATCGGATACATATTCATCTCCGTTCGGCAATCTCTGCCTTATGCTTATACCTGTGATTAATAACGCATAGTGTGTTTATTAAATATCCATCCGTGGCCAAACGCCTTCCACTGGGACTTCCTCGTGATCTGAGGCACTGGTTGTGGCGCCCCGGGTGTGTCTGTGTTTCAGAGTGTGGTTATATTCCTTCCGTTGTATGGATTCTGTGCTATTTCTGAGACTTTGCTAAAAAAATATTGCAGTGTATAGGGTACCATGCTTTCACACTACGTTACGGTTTCTTTGATGGATAACCATGACGAGTTCTATCTATCAATTATAGTTGATTTGCCATATATATGTATAATCATATGTCCACAATGGTTTCTCCTTAACCCCAGTCCGGTTACTGAAAATACAGTGTTTCTAGCCTGTGAGAGAACACTTTCCAAATCAGTCTCCAGGCTTAAGAACAGACCTCTTCACCATCAGTCACCAAGTCCAGGCTTAAGAACAGATCTCTTGTTGTTCAAGAGTTATTGGCATGAAGTCCCCACCCCCCCATTTCTCCGTCTCCACAGCAACCAACACCTCGTATCCAAAAAAAACATCTGTATTTCCCTGGGATCACTCAAGAAGCCATGTACAAGAATATGGGCGCAGGAATCTTCACGTTGTACGTTCACATACGGGCAAGAACTAACAAGACGCTCTTTATAGAACTTTACAGGCGTTCTTTATCAGCTGTTTCTTGCTGGACTTCTTCTTGCCGCTGAGTGTGATGGTGTCTCCCTTCTTCAACTTCGCAGGGTTGCCGAAGATATCTGCGAGGAATAAAAGAGATGAGATGCCGGTTTCAAAATGTCCCTTACGTAAATATAAATTTAGAGATCCCGTTTTCTATGTTTGTCTTACGTAAATATAAATTTAGAGATCCCGTTTTCTATGTTTGTCTTACGTAAATATAAATTTAGAGATCCGTTTTCTATGTGTCTTACGTAAATATAAATTTAGAGATCCCGTTTTCTATGTTTGTCTTACGTAAATATAAATTTAGAGATCCCGTTTTCTATGTTTGTCTTACGTAAATATAAATTTGGAGATCCCGTTTTCTATGTTTGTTTTACGTAAATATAAGATTAGAAAGATAAACATAACAAAAAGAGAAATGGCATGATTGGTTCGTCTAAAGTCTATTCTCCTTTACTAATTTAGACAGATATTGTTTCGTTCCTTTATAAATGTGTGCAAAGGCAAACAGAACATGAACACGTAGTAACTTTAACTCGAAGAAATGACTTTTCTTCCTTGTGCGGGCTACACCATTCATCCCTTTACTAGTCGCTTATCTTATTTATTTATTCCCTCTCCTTCTCTCTCCCTCCCTCCTTCCTTCCCTCTCTCTCTCTTTCTCCTTCCATCACTCCCTCCCTTCTCTCTTCCTCTCTCTCCTTCCCCTCCTCTCTCTCTCTTCTCCTTCCATCACTCCCTCCCTCTCCTTCTCTCTCTCCCTCCCTCCTTCCTTCCCTCTCTCTCTTTCTCCTTCCATCACTCCCTCCCCTCTCCTCTCTCTCTCCCTCCTTCCTTCCCTCTCTCTCTCTTTCTCCTTCCATCACTCCCTCCCTCTCCTCCTCTCTCTCCTCCCTCCTTCCTTCCCTCTCTCTCTCTCACTCACTCCCTCCCTCTCCTTTCTCTCTCTCTCCCTCCTTCCTTCCCTCTCTCTCTCTCTCTTTCTCCTTCCATCACTCCTTCCCTCTTCTTCTCTCTCTCCTCCCTCCTTCCTTCCCTCTCTCTCTCTTTCTCCTTCCATCACTCCCTCCCTCTCCTTATCTCTCTCTCTCCTCCTTCCTTCCCTCTCTCTCTCTCTTTCTCCTTCCATCACTCCCTCCCTCTCCTTCTCTCTCTCCTCCTCCTTCCTTCCCTCTCTCTCTCTTTCTCCTTCCATCACTCCCTCCCTCTCCTTCTATCTCTCCCTCCCTCCTTCCTTCCCTCTCTCTCTCTTTCTCCTCCCATCACTCCCTCCCTCTCCTTCTCTAACCCCCTTTTCACTCTCGCCAGTCTCTCTCTTAACGGTTCTTGTTAAAACTCCCTATATAGTTCCCTTCTCCCTTTGTCACTTGCTGTCAAAGTCATATTTTCTTTTTCTTTTCATTTCTTTGTTCTTCTTCCATTATCTCTTTCTTTATTTGTGTCTGTGTCTCTAAATTTCTTTTCGATTTTTCCCTTTTCCCTCTCCCTTCCCTTCGCTCTTCCTCACCCTTCCTTTCCCCTTCTCTTTCTCTTCTCTTTTTCCCTCTTTCTCTCCCTCTCCCTCTCTCTCTCCGTCTTCCTATTCCTCTTCTCTCCCCTCTACCTCTCCCTCTCTTACTCCCTCTCTCTCTCTCTCTCTCCGTCTTCCTATTCCTCTTCTCCCTCTTCCTCTCCCTCTCTTACTCCTACTCTCCCTCCGTTTTCCTATTCCTCTTCTCCCTCTTCCTCTCTCTCTCTCCCTCTCCGTCTTCCTATTTCTCTTCTCCCTCTTCCTCCCCCTCTCTTATTCCCTCTCCCACTTCCTATTCCTCTTTTTCCTGATCTCCCTCTCCTTCTCCCTCTCCCTCTTCCCAATCTCCCTCTCTCTTCACATAATACGCTCCAAAATTATCCGTAATTGCAATGTCTACACTACTCCTTTACGTTACACGCCCTGAAGTATATCTTATAAACGGATAAATTATGAAGATAATGATTTTGTCAGCGTGGTGGCGTCCATCCACGAACTGTCACGATAATCATCTCGGGAGTGACAAGAAAACTGACATTGACATTTTTCGACATGCAGGACTTGTTATTAATTTGATGCTTCTGTTGAATGTATCATATAAAGATTTTTTTAAAGAGAGAGGGAGGGAGGGAGGGAGGGAGGGAGGGAGGGAGGGAGGGAGGAGGGAGGGAGGGAGAGAGGGAGGGAGAGAGGGAGGGGAGGAGGGAAGGGAGGGAGGGAGAGAGAGAGAGAGAGAGAGAGAGAGAGAGAGAGAGAGAGAGAGAGAGAAGAGAGAGAGAGAGAGAGAGAGAGAGAGAGAGAGAGAGAAGAGAGAGAGAAAGAGAGAAAGAGAGAGAGAAAGAAAAGAAAAAGAGAAACAGAGAGAGAAGAGAAAGAGAAAAAGAAAGAGACAGAGAAAGAGAAAGAGAAACAGAAAGAGAACGAGAGAGAGAGAACGAGAAAGAAAAACAGAGAGAGAGAGAGAGAGAGTTCCGACGGCCCCGTGGATTAGCTAATCCGACCGCCTCGGGGCCCTGGCGCCTTGTCACCCCGATTCGCCCTCGAACGCCTTCTGAGGCTCTCCTGATTGGGATCAATTACCTAATCGTCGCTTCCTGACCTCCGACGCTTCTCGTAAAACGTCTCTTTCTTTCTTTCTCTGTTTCTCTTTCTCTGATTCTATCTCTCTCTGTCTGTCTGTCTGTCTGTCTCTCTCTCTCAATCTATCTATCTATCTATCTATCTATCTATCTATCTATCTATCTATCTATCTATCTAATCTATCTATCTATCTATCTATCTATCTATCTATCTATCTATCTATCTATCTACCTACCTACCTACCTACCTACCTACCTACCTACCTATTCTTTCTTTCTTCTC
>NW_020872860.1:77683-80183 GCF_003789085.1 Penaeus vannamei
AAAAGATAAAAGTAAAGATAGAGAAGTAAAGAAAATATGACATGGTAGCATTAGAAGTGAGAAATAAACAAGCGAACACAGAAAAAGACAAAGAACAACACGTTCAAAATACAAAAAAGCAATGACAACATTAAGGGAGATTTTTCAAGAAGCAAATACGACGAAATGAAGCAACTGACCATCCAAGACGAATTACTTAAGAATCCTGTCAATCAAAAATGTAAATAAACTTTACATCCTTATATAACTGCAAATGGGGCTTATTACCTGAATCTAATTAATAAATACAGGGCTGATAGACACGGAAATTACAGATTAATCAAATGAAGCAACTGGGAGAGAAAAAGAGACAACACCAAAGAGCAAAGACAAACAAACACACAAAAGACAGAACCAGACAGAGACAGAGCCACAGAAATAGACAGAGAAGCACTGAGACAAACACGGATAAAGACAGAGAGAGAGAGAGAACCAGACAGAAACATAGATACAGACACAGACAGTGACAGAGCCACAGAAGCATACACAACCACAGACAGAGCCACAGAACCAGACAGAGAGAAAACCACAGAAACAGGTGCAGAACCACAAAGACTGATACAGACACATATAGAGACAGCCACAGAACCAGAGACAGAGCCACATAACCAGACACAACCACAGATGCAGAGCTACACAGAACCAGGTAGAGAGAAAACCACAGAAACAGGTACAGAACCACAAAGCCAGATACAGACACAACGTCAGCCACAGAACCAGGCAGAGAGAAAACCAATGAAAGAGGTACAGAACCACAAAGACAGATACAGACAGTCAGCCACAGAACCACAGAACCAAGCAGAGAGAAAACCACAAAGACAGATACAGACAGCCACGGAACCACAGAGACAGCCAAGAACCAGGCAAAGAGAAAACCACATAAACAGATACAGAACCACAGACACACATACACAGACCGAGACAGCCGCAGAACCACAGAAACAGACCCAGACAAAACCAGACAGACAGAACCAGACGCAGACCCACACAGACCCAGAGCGAACCGGAGGAGCCACAGACACAGACACAGAGACACTCCGTACTCACGTAATCTGTCTCTCCAGGAAGTCGACCCCGATGGTCTTCTTGTACTCCTTGGTGAACGTCCCCTTGCAGTAGCGCTGGATCATGGAGGACTTCCCGACGGCTCCGTTGCCCACGATCACCACCTGCGGAGAGGAAGAGCTGGGTGAGGGGTGGAGGATGCGGCGGCGGGCTTGGGGGGAGGGGTTGGGGGGTTGGGTTTTTTGGATTTTTTTGTTTGTTTGTTGTTTGGGGAGGATTTTTGTTTTGTTATTTGGGAAGGATTTGATGTTGTGGTCTGTGTTCTTTGGGATTTTTTTGTTTGTTCTTTGGGGAGGATTTGCTGTTGTTTGTGTTCTGTAGGAAATTTTTTTGTCTGTTGTTTGTGTTCTCTGGGATTTCTTGTCTGTTCTTTGGGAAGGATTTGTTGTGTTCTTTGCCGTATATCTTTGTGAAGGATTCCTTACTGTTATTTGTGAATTTGTGGCTTAGAAAAAGAGGTGAAGGTAATATTGTAATAAGGTGCTCGTGTCGTTTCTCCTCAAAGGGGGTGAAATATTCATATTCCCCTTGAAAAAAAGAGGTAAAGATAAGATAATATTATAGGATATAGGTAAAGATAAGATAATATTATAGGATATAAAGATAATATCGTAGGATTCATTTTTACATAATGATTTGCAATTCGAGGAAGAATATTCCTGAAGAAAATGGAGAAGGAGATGGTTTCCTTGTGTGTCTTTTTGATGATTTAGCGTGTAGATAAAATCCTGTAAAGGGGATATTACCTTAAGTTAGAAAATATATATTTGCTTCTTTTTTTTTTTTTTTTTCTCTTTTTTTGCGATTTTTTTTTTTTTTTTTTTTTTTTTTTTGTATTTCTGACGAAGATATAATCGAATCCGGTTAAATACTTCTCTTGTATTGTGAAGATATTCGTTCTCATTCATACCTTTCCATCTTTTTTTTTTTTTTTTTTTTTAACATCACAGGCGGAAATACCCATCAACAATTACCAACACCTATAACGTGCATTAAGTGGATCCGATCCTATCACAGCCAATCTAAACCATTCTTCACGCGTTGAAATTTCTTATAAAGAGATAGAGGGGAGACTGTCGTAATTAGAGTCATTTGGAAGGTTCTTTAAGGGGGCGAGAGAGCAACCTTGGAAACAGGTAGTGGGGGTAATGCCATAAGTTATGTGGATGAATATGTATAGCTTATGGAAAATGACCTTTTTAAAGACGCGACCGACGGGGATTATAAATTCTAATTCGAGCTATGGGGGGATGGCTATTTATCTGTCTCTCTCTCTCTCTCTCGCTTTCTCGTCTGTCTGTCTCTGTCTGTCTGTCTGTCTGTCTGTCTCTCTCTCTCTCTCTCTCTCTCTCTCTCTCTCTCTCTTCTCTCTCTCTCTCTCTCTCTCTCTCTCTCT
>NW_020872860.1:82683-117424 GCF_003789085.1 Penaeus vannamei
GTGTGTGTCGTGTGTGTGTTGTGTGTGTGTGTGTGTGTGTGTGTGTGTGTGTGTGTGTGTGTGTGTGTGTGTGTGTGTGTGTGTGTGTGTGTGTGTGTGTGTGTTGTGTGTTCGTATTCGTGTGCGTGTGCTCGTGTCGTATCCGTGTGTGTGTATGTGCGTGTTCGTATTCGTATTCGTGTGCGTGTGCGTGTTTGCCTCCTTGTCTGAGTGTGGTTTACCCTCGCCTCTGTATCTGTTCTGTGCCTGCGTGTGTACCTGCTCACCTCAGACCACGCACCCACACGCACTCGCCCACGTCACCGCCCGCGCTCGCGTCTCCACCCGAGGGCTTGTCACCCCCCGCCCCCCCCCACCCCCCCTCCCCCCCCCGTTCGGCGTCGGCGTCGGGCGGAAGTCCTCGTCGGATTCGGAATAAGCAAATGAAGGCCCCGCCGCTTCACGCCCCGACGGAGGACCCAATCACGCGAGCCTAATCGGAGCCGACGGGGAGGAGGAGGTGGAGGAGGTGGAGGGAGGAAGAGGGAGGAAGAGGGGGGGAGGAGGTGGAGGAGGGAGGAGGGAGGGAGGGAGGAGGAGGAGAAGGAGGACGGGGAGAGGAGGGAGGGAGGAGGAGGAGGAGGAGGAGGGAGGAGAGGAGGAGGAGGAGAGGAGAGGAGGAGGAGGAGGAGGAGGAGGAGGAGGAGAGGAGGGAGGGAGGGAGGGAGGGAGGGGAGGAGGAAGGAAGGAAGGAAGGAGGGGAGGAGGAGGAGGAGGGAGGAGGGAGGAGGAGGAGGGAGGAGGGAGGAGGAGGGGGGAGGATGAGGAGGAGAAGAAGAACAAGAACAAGAAGAAGAAGAAGAAGAAAAAGAAAAAGAAGAGGAAAAAAAAGAAGAAGAACGAGGCCGAAGGGGAAGCCGAGAGGGAAGGCGAGGGAGAGGTCGAAGCAAGAGGAGCCGAAAGGGTACCCGAAGGAGAGCCCGAAGGAGAAACCCGACAGAACCGGGGCCAGCATGACAGCCTCCCCCCCCCAACCCCACCCACCCCCACCCCCGAGAGCCCCCCCCCCCTCCCTCTCTTTCGCATCCCGACCTTCGGCTTTTTGGGGAAAGTGGCTTTTTGCGCTCCTCTCAAGGCTGTCCTATTGACACGGGCGCCGCTGCGGCAAGGCTGCAATAAGCGCCTCTTTTTCTCTCTCTCCCTCTCGCGAAGCCCCGTAAAATGTTGCAGAAGTGACGTCTTTGTTCGGAATTGCAGCTCTGGTTTCGCAACAATATATATATATATACATGTAATATGCACATGTATATACATACACATACACACGCATTTATGTATATATAATTGATAGATAGATAAATAGATAGATGATGATAAATATACATATACATATATACATACATACACAAGCACATACACACCACACACATACATATATGTGTGTGTGTGTGTGTGTGTGTGTGTTGTGTGTGTGTGTGTGTGTGTGTGTGTGTGTGTGTGTGTGTGTGTTGTGGTGTGTGTGTGTGTGTGGTGTGTGTGTGTGTGTGTGTGTGTGTGTGTGTGTGTGTGTGTGCGTGTGCGTGTGCGTGTGCGTGTGCGTGTGCGTGTGTGTGTGTGTGTGTGTGTGTGTGTGTGTGTGTGTGTGTGTGTGTGAATACGAACATTACGAATGGCGGGGTCGAAGGAACTGCCAAACGCTAATGGGTTATGATTAGAGAGCGCCGTGCCATCGATCCCCCCCTTCCCCCCCCCCCTCCCCCTCCCGCCCCTGCCACCCCCCATCTCGCCCCTTACCCCCTCCCCCTCCCCCTCCGCTGAAAATGAAAGGCTGTTAAAAGAGGGGGGGGTGGGGGGGTCTCCTACGTAACCCGCTAAACACAGACACAAACAAAAGGTAAAACAACAATTACTTGATGAGCAGACACCCCCCCCACACATGAACATAACGCATGACAGTTGACAAGATGACATGTAACTCTAGTCCATTAGCAGCAGAAAGGTCACAACAAATGGGTCGATAATACTACTGCGTGAGAGAGACGCCTTTCACACACACACACACACACACACATATATGTATATATATATATATATTAATATATATATATATATATATATATATATTATATATATATGTATATGTATGTATGTAATATATATACACACACCCGCGTCGTGCCTGTGTGTGTCCGTGTGTGCCGACGGCCTCCTTCGTGTAAACAAGCGACCTCTCGTTCTGAAATTACTTTCTTGATTGTATGAATAGTTTTCGAGCCGCGAATTTTTTCAGCGACGAAAGAAAAACTGCAAAACTGCCAAGGCGTCAATCTCTGCTTTCATCTTTCAGTCTCCGGGCTGCGTGACTCTCGCGGTGTACTTGTGCGTGTGCGTGTGTGTGTGAGCGTGTGCGTGTGTGTGTGGGCGTGTGCGTGTGTGTGTGAGCGTGTACGTTTATTTGATCTCGTGTGTAAGTTGTCTTGGATGTATTTCTACGTCTTTTCTTTTGGCTTGTGTGTATTCCCCTGATTCGCAATTAATAATCATCATTACCATCATCATTATCACCGTTATCCCCGATATAATAAATATAACAACAATAACAATAATTATAATGATATTGAGAGTAAAATCAAATAACAATAAATCACACAATAATTAAAATGACAATAGCTATTACAATCATAATAATGTCTGAATGGAAGCACAATTTCCTACCGCTCTGTCCTGCAATAACAGAGACAAGTTGACAAAGGATCAAACTCACTTTACATACAATCCCAGACGACAACAACCACCATGGAACCCAAGTTAAATTACGTCAAGTTCCTTCACCACCCTGGCTGTGTGCTCCGGCATGGGCAATTATGAACCAAGTTAAATTACGCTAAGTTCATTCACCACCCTGCATGGGCAATTATGATTATAGAGTTTTTTTTCATAGAGTCGATAGAGTAAAGTATTCTATGACCTGTAATTGAACCAGAACCCATTAGTGGCATGTCTGAAATGGGCGTTGGGATCCGTAGAGTTTCACGGAGACTGCTTATTACCCATACTGGCAACTGCTGTATTTAATAAACCAACTGTATCTTCTTAATAAAATCAGTGTGTGTGTTTAATAAACTAGTTTGTGCATTAATAAATCATTTTGTGTATTAATAAATCATTTTGATGTATCTGATAAATCAGTTGGATATATTTGACAAAGCAGCTTTACGATTTTGCATCAGAACTTAATAAAAATGATGATTTCATATTTTTGTCTATATATTTCTATCAAATAGCATGTAAATATTGATGAATAATGAACACTGACAATAATAACGGGAATGAATCATACCGATGATAATAAACAGGGCAATAGAAATATGAAAATAATAAAGAAAATAATAATGATGATTACAACAAAGATAATAGGAATATTGGAAATAATTACATTAATGGTTATGTTAAAATAAGAATAATGATAATAATCAATGCTATATTGAGCGTAATAATATCAATGATGAAAATAATATCTTTTTCAATAATTTTGTAGTCATTGTCATAATCATCATCATTATCATCACGTATCACTAACATAATAAATAATAAAGACTCTAACGATAATGATAACGTGAGTAAAAGAAAATTAGAATAAATTACAGAATAATATTGACAATAGTACCTGCAAGTTGTAATAACTATAGGTTCGATAATAAAACAAATTTCGATAAGGAAGCCAATGATAATAACGATAACCATATCAACGTAGTATAAATAAAAGTAATAACGACGATAATGATAAAGAGGACGAAACAGGAGAAAAAAGAATAAAACAAGAATAAACAAGAGAAAAAAAAAAGAGAGACGATGGGCGTGAGAAAAAGGAGAATAATAATTTTTCGTGTGAGATTCTCCGCAAAAAAATAAAGAGAAAAGTTGATTTTAACATTTAATTTAATAAGCATTTAGGCATTTAATAGCCAACCCATTTTCTTCTACAAAAAAGATCTCCGTTTTCTTTCAGGCTCCGCCCCTTTGTGGTAAGCCCCGCCCCCCTCGACCTGAAGTCACGTTTCTTCCCGTTTTCTTTCGTTTCAGAATTTCCTTTCGCTTTCCGTTTTCTATTTCTGTTTATTTTCAGCGTTCGTTTCTTTCAAGATCTTGTTTCTCTCTTGTTTTTTGGTTCTTCTTCTCTTCTTTCCTTTTCATTCTCATTTTCTCTCGTTTACTTAGCTCTTCTTCTTCGTCTCTTAGCCTTATCAATTCCTCTGCATCTCCCTTTTTGTTCTTCATCTCTTTCTTCTCCTCCTGCACCTCATTCTCTCTCTTTTCTTTTTCTTCTTCATCTCTTCCTCTCCTCCTGCTCCTCATTCTTCTTCTTTTCTTTTCATCTACTTCTTCTTCTCCTCCTCCATCTCCTCCTCTCCTCATTCCCCATCCTCCCTCCCCCCCTCCCCTCCTCCATCCCTTCCTTCCCCCCCTCCTTAAGACACCTCACTGCCCCCCCCTCCCCCTCCCCCCTCGGTTCCGGGTGACTGACCAGCGCAGATCCTGAGGTGAGGCCCTTACAGCGGCCTGGTGCGTGTGTGTGTGTGGTGTGTGTGTGTGTGTGTGTGTGTGTGTGTGTGTGTGTGTGTGTGTGTGTGTGTGTGTGTGTGTGTGTGTGTGTGTGTGTGTGTGTGTGTGTGTGTGTGTGTGGTGTGTGTGTGTGTGTGTGTGTGTGTGCGTGTGTGTGAGTGTGTGTGTGTGTGTGTGTGTGTGTGTGTGTGTGTGTGTGTGTGTGACAGGGAGGGGGAGAAGGAAGAAGGGAGGAGGGGGGAGAGGGAAGGAGAGAGAGAGGGAGTGTTATGAGTGCGAGACAGAGTGAGGTGGGGTATGCGAGGGAGGAAGGAGGGAAGGAGAGAGGGAAGGAGGGAGGGAGGGAGGGAGAGAGGGAGAAGGGAGGGGGGAGGGAGGGGAGGGGAGGGAGAGGGGAGAGGGAGGGAGGAGGGAGAGGGAGAGGGAGAGAGAGAGAGAGAGAGAGAGAGAGAGAGAGAGAGAGAGAGAGAGAGAGAGAGAGAGAGAGAGAGAGAGAGAGAGAGAGAGAGAAATAGAAAGAGAGAGAGAAAGAGAGTAAGTTTAAGGAAAGTACAAGAGAGACAGAGAGCATAGTCAAGTAGTCAAGTGCCGAGAAGGAGCCAAGGGCAGGGAGAAAAGCACATCGTGAATAAACAAAACAGGGAGGAGGAGGAGGAGGAAAAGGAAGAGACGGAGGAGGAGGGAGATAAAAAGAAGGGGGAGAAGGAGGGAGGAGAAGGGAAAAAGGAGGAGAGAATGAGGAGGAGGAGGAGAAGGCAGAAGAGATAGAGGAGGGGAAGGAGGAGGAAAAGGAAGAGACGGAGGAGGAGGAGGAAAAAAAGAGGGGAGGACGGGAAGGAGGAAGAGACAAAGGACGGGAAAGAGGAGGAAAAGACAAAGACAAAGACCAAGAAAAGAGTCGAGAGGGAAGGCGAAGAAGGCGCAGACGAGGCGAGCATTCCAGAACGTCCTCGAGAGCGACCTCCGGCAGAACGAGCCTCCTCCCCTGACCGCAAACGAGACCTGCCCCCGAGATGTGTTTACGTTCGCCCGCTGCAGTTGCTCGCCCTGGAACGCCCGGGTGACATACGCGAGGGGGGTGTGTGTGCCTGTGTGTGTGTCTGTTCTGTCTCTGTTTCTGTCTTTGTTTGTCTCTCTGTCTCTGTCTCTTTTTCTTTCTTTCTTTCTTCTCTCTCTGTTTCTGTTTTTGTCTCTATCTCTCTTCTCTCCCTCCCTCCCTTTCCTTTCCCTTTAATTGTTATTTTCTCTTTATATATTTGCTTCTCTCTCTGTCTTTCTTTCTTTTTTTCTATTTCTCCCTCCCCTCCTCCTCCTTTCCCCCCTCCCCTCTCCTCCACCCTTTCTCTCCTTCCCCTTCTTCCCTCCTCTTCCTCCACCCCTTCCTCTCCTCCCCCTCCCCTCTTCCCCTCCTCCCTCCCTCCCAATCCCTCCCCTCCTCCTTCCTCCCCTCCTCCCTCCTCCCCTCCTCCCTCTTTCTATAACGGCCAGGGAGGGACATTTACTTTTATCACCATCATTGTTGGAGTTGTTCAGTTCGCCCACACTGATTGCGGTCGCGAAGAGCCAGAGTAATTATAGGATTGTGGGTGTGTGTGTGTGTAAGGGAGAGAGGGAGGGAGGGAGAGAGAGAGAGAGAGAGAGGAGAGAGAGAGAGAGAGAGAGAGGAGAGAGAGAGAGAGAGAGAGAGAAGAGAGAGAGAGAGAGAGAGAGAGAAGAGAGAGAGAGAGAGAGAGAGAGAGACAGAGAGAGAGAACGAGTTGAGTTCGCGTGTTTGTCAGAGTGAGGGAGTGAATGAATGAATAAGTGCGTGAGTGAGTGAGTCAATGAAGAGTGTATATGAGTGAGTGAGTGAGTGAGTGAGTGCGGCGTGCGCGTGCGTGCGTGCGTGCGTGGTGTGCGTGGTGGCGTGGCGTGCGTGCGTGTGTGCGGTGTTGTGGCATGTGCAGCAGCCGGTCCCAGTCCCCTTGCTAAGCCGGCGGCCTCTGTTTACGCGGCGCTCACCCGAAGAAGACGCTCTTAAAGGCCATCTTTTTTTGCTTTATTATTTTTTTTCTCGGTTTCCTCCCTTATTTCGCCCTATTTCTGCCTTCCTGGCTCTCTCTTTTTCTTGCTTTCTGTTCCTCTCTTTCTATCTCTATCACTCTCTTCTCTTTCTCTCTTTCTCTCTCTCTCTCCCTCTCCCCTCCGACCCCACCCCTTCCCTCACTCTCTCTCTCCTCCTCCTCCCGCTCCCTCCCCCTCCTCCATCCCTTCCGTACTCTCCCCCAGCGCTTTGCCTCTCCCCCCCCTTCCCCGGAGAGCACCCCCCCCTCCCCACCCCACCCCCAAAATCCCCCCCCCCCCCCGCCCCCCCGCCGCCCATGAATCTCTTTTTACGAAGCTCTTAGATCTCCGTGAGAGGTTCCCTTTCGTTCCAGACGCTTGGCAGGCTAACGTCTCGAAGATGAGTGGGTCGGCCGGCGGTGTACGGGGGGGTGGGGGGAGGGGAGGAGGAGGAGAGGGGTGGGGGAGGAGGAGGAGGAGAGGGGAGGGAGGGTGGGGTGGGGGTTTGGAGGGAGGAGGAGGAGGGAGGGGTGGGGGAGGAGGAGGGAGGGGGTGGGGGAGGAGGAGGGAGGGGGGGGGGAGGGGGAGGAGGAGGAGGGTGGGGGGGAGGGAGGTGGAGGGTGTGGGGGGAGGGAGGGGGAGGGCGTGATGAAGACACTCGTCAAGGGAAACCGGCAGCTCCCATGAGAGAGAGATGGTGAAGCGACGGGAGAGGGTTTTTTTCTTTAGTTTTTCTTTATCTTTTTATTTCCTCTTCTCCTCCTCTTTCTTCTTTATCTTTTTTTTTTCGTCCTTCTTTTTCTTTATTTCTTCTTCTTTTCTCTTTTTGTTTATCTTTTTTTTCTTTTTCTTTCCTCTTCTTGTTCATCTTTTCTTCTTCTTCTTCCTTCTTCTTTATCTTCTTCATCATCCTCATTTCCTCTCTCCTCCTCCCTCCTCCTTTCCATCTCTCCTTCGTCATCGTTTTTCTCTTTCTTTTCTCTTTTTCTAATCTGTGACCTTCACCCGAACGCGACCCTGATGTAGCGTGGGGGCGGGGGGTGGGGAGGAGGGGGGTGGGGTGGTGGGGGTGTGTTATGTTTTAAGGCAATGAATCTCGCACTTTCACCCAATTTCCTGCAATGTAGAGGACCAGGGGGGAGGGGGGGATGGGGTTGAGGGGAGGGAGAGAAAGTCCAAGAAAAAATGCCAGATTTCCCCCTTCCCCCCTCCCCCCCTCTTCATCATCATACATAAAATTCTCGATGCGTTTTTATTTCAAGGTTGTGTAAAAAAATAATAAATAAAATAAATAATACATATAATAACTACTACTAATAATAACCAAAAATAATAATAACAATAATAATAATAATAATAATAAAACAATAATATAATAATAATAATAATAATAATAAATAATAATAATAATAAATAATAATAAAATAATAATAAAATAATAATAAATTAATAAATAAATAAAAAAAATCTTCCTTTTATAAAACCTCCTCTCCGATACCCCCCCCCCCCCGTGTCTCCATCGCAACTGACCGTTAAATCTCCTTTTAATTCAAATTCAAACACGCGACGCTACCACATCCGTTGGGGATCGTTAAAACCGTTAATTATAACGAGTCGGCCGATAGATCTTCTCAGCCATTATTAGGTTAAGCCTCGTGCTGGGCCATATATCACGGGATTTAATTGATAACGGTAAATTACCTCTTGTCGTCACGTGACCACTGCGTCCGATTCCGAAGAGCGAGTGAAATGGGTTCATTAATTTATTCGTTATCGAATGGAATTGTACAAATACTATGGATTTGTTTCATGTTATTTTGTATATTTTTCGTTGTTTTTTTATAATAATGATGATTTTATAAGTAATGTGAGATAATTTTCTACTGGCGAAATAAATGCATCACTCAAAAAAAATGATGATAATAAAACACAATGATTTCCTCCCAATTTTTCTCCGATACAAAAAGGTAAATACAATAAGTAAATAAAAAAAGAATCACAGCCATTTTTTGTGCCTCTCCCTCTCCCCCCCTTCCCCCTCCACCCTCCCCCCCTCTAAAAAATAAAATCAAATCAAAACCATCCAAAATCACCGGAAAAACATAGCGAAATAAAAATCCCTCGCTGGCAACCCCCCCCCCCCCCTCCATCACTCCGCGACAGAGAAAATATCGAGTGACTTCCACCAGGGTGATAAGGATCATTCTCCCGGGGATTGGGATTGGGAGAGGGGGGGAGGGGGGGGGAGCGTGTCACCCATTCGTCACCGGGGGGAGTAATGCGTTACTTCTGCGTTACCGGGTGACCAATACACCTGTTCGGATCCGTCATTTCCCTTGCTTGTTTAACGGTTATAGGCGGAGGGTTTCCTATGGGAAGCGGTTCGGGGGGGGGGGGGGAGCGGAGGGGAGGGGGGAGAAGAGGGAAGGAAGAAGGAGGGTAGGTGGGAGGGGAGGGAGGAGGAGGGAGGGGAGGGAGGGTAAGGTGCGGGTGGGAGGGAGGGGAGGGAAGGAGAGAAAAAGAGAGAGGAGAGAGAGAGCAAAAGACAGTGGCAGTGATATTGATAATAAATATGATATAAGCAATAACACTGATAATTGATTGATGATGATAATAATAATAATAATAATAATAATAATAAGTTATAAAGTTCAATAATAATAAACAAAATGATAACAATAACAGCAACAACAAAAATAACATACATTAAAAATAACACAAACAACAATAAAAAAAGAACAAAAGCAACAATAAAACAAACACCATAACACCAAAACCCCCCCTCCCACACCCTCCCACCCACACACCCACACGACCCCACAGGACACAGCAGACCGCCCACCTGCCCGCCACCCGCCCACCATGACAGCGAAGACACGCCATGGAAGCAAGAGCAATGGCTTCCCGTGCACCATATGGCTAAGTAAAAAAAAAAAAAAAAAAAAAAGAAAAAAAAAAATGAAGTGAAGGGAGGTCAAGAATGGTTATTTATTTTAGTGTTTTTTTTCTGTATTTTTTTTTTTTTTTGTCTATGTTTCTGTTTGTGTTTGCCTTTCTCTCTCTGTGTCTTTGTCTCTCTATGTCTATCTCTGCCTTCTCTTTTGTCTCTGTCTCTCTGTCTTGTCTCTCTATTCGTCTCTGCTTCTTCCTCTGTCTTGTCTCTCTATTTCTGTCTCTGCCTTTCTCTCTCTTCTGTCTTTGTCTCTCTATTTCTTTCTGCCTTTCTCTCTCTGTCTTTGTCTCTCTATTTCTGTCTCTGCCTTTCTCTCTCTGTCTGTCTCTCTATTTCTATCTCTGCCTTCTCTCTCTGTTTCTTTGTCTCTCTTATTTCTGTCCTCTGGCCTTGTCTCTTCTGCTGTCTTTGTCTCTCTATTTCTATCTCTGCCTCTCTCTCTGTCTCTGTCTCTCTGTCTCTATTCTCTATCTTCTGCCTGTCTCTCTGTGTCTCTGGAATGATGAAGGCAATGGTAATGGTGATGATGCAGACGACAATTATGATGACAGTAATGGTATGTATGACAATGACAGTGATGATGATTATGATAGTGAGGATCATGATCTTGATCATCAATCATCGCTCCCACAGCTTGCATCAGAAAATCAGAAGATAAGAAAGTGAAAAACACTGGAAAAACAAAAAAAGGAATAATAATAATCATATCATTAATAATAGTTAATGATAATATAATAAATGATAATAATAATAATAATAATAATAATAATAAATAATAAATAATAATAATAAATATTATAACAACAATAATAATAATAATAAATAATAAATAATAATAATAATAATCTAAATAATAATAATATAATAATGATAATATAATAATAATAAAAACAATAATAATAACAGTTAAATATAATGATAACAAATAATAATAATGTAATGAATATAATAATATAATAAAACTAATAATAAAATAGATAATAAGTAATATAATAAATAATAAAATAATAAATAATGAATAAATATAAGTAATAATATACAATTAATATAATTAATACAATAATTAATAATTAACAATTAATAAATAAAATAATATAAATTAGAACTTTCGCGTAATATAGATAAATATATAGATTCGAACATGGTTACTAGATAAGTTATGACTGGGAGCACACTTATCAACACATTATTTTATTTTTAAAATACTCTGCATCCGTAGTGTGTCGAAGATGAATTGATAGCTATCTGTGTAGATTTACGCTTATCAGTCGATTATCAATCATCAAAGTTGCCTCACTTCTCGCCTCTCCTTCGTCTCGTCCTCCTGCCAGCTTCTCTTTCCTTATCTTTCCTCATCACCGCCTCGAATTACGACTCTTCACTCTCGATAGGTCTCATCGTCTCCATCCGTCAATTCTGTCTCGCTGTCTTATCTCTCCATCTCATCATCCTCTCTGTCATTCTAGTACCTTGTCGTCATACTCTTGGATCTCGTTTTCTTCTTCTCTACAGTAAATAGTGGTCATTCTCTGATTCTACGTTTTTCCCGAAAAGTACCACGGCTCCCTAATCGTTAGAAAAGCACACGTCATCTTCATCAATTGATCTGTCTCTCGTAGTCCTTTCCTCTTCTCTTTCTTCTCTCTCTCTCCCTTCTTCGAAAGTCCTAGAGTTCATTATCTCTTTCCATATTCATCGTTTCGGTTATCCCATAATCTGACGATCCCCTGAGCAGACTATGCCCACATCATCCCCGTCGTTTTTTTCATTCCGGTCCCATTCTTCGTTATAGTAAGATGCTCATTGCACTAAGAGTGCTTGCGTCTAAACGCTTCCAACCCAATTGATTGGTACCATCAGACCATCGATAGTTACGCTTCACCTCATCTTATTTTCCGTTTCAACAACATAAAATCCTTTCGGATTTTTAATAACCATCCTGCGCTTGCTTCTTGGTCATTCTGCCACTCTTGTCCTACACTTACCAAAGCTATCTTGCCGTCCAGCTCCTCATATCTCGTCAGTCCCTGACCAGAACTCTGGCTTACCCTTCCCAGATATACTGGCCCAATCCCCTCCTGCCCACATGAAATTCTTGACCTTCCAACTCCAGCTTCCAATCTCTTCGCATGACTCCCCGATCGCATATACTCTATCGTTTGCTTGATAGTACTCTGTCGCTCTTCCCGCTTTACTCCGATACGGCTTCATTCCATCTCTCTGTCGTATAACAGATATGCCNGGGGGAGAGAGGGGGAAAGGGGGAAAGGAGGGCGAAGCAACGCGCGCGCGCAGAGGCGGGGGGTTAGGGATTAAAGCCAATAGCGCCTAAGCAACCGTCAGTTGAGTCGCTCTTTTTTCCGCAGCTGTTCACCGTCGGAGGAGACTTGCCATTCAACGCGAACTTTGGGAGGAGGGGAGGGGGGAGATGGAGGGGGGAAAGGGGAAGGGGGGAACTTGCGGGTGAGGGAGTTACGCGACTAACGCATTTTTTTTTTTTTTTTTTACAAATTTGTTTTTCCACTCTTGGTATCCGTTTCCGAAATACCTCCTATCTATTATTATAATATATATATATATATATATTATACTTATATATATATATATATACTATATATATATATGGTGGGTTTTTTTCTACCATAGTTATCAACACGGTAGTATTTTTTACCATTCAACACATAAACACACACACACACACACACACACACACACACACACACACACACACATGTGTGTATATATATATGTGTGTTGTGTGTTGTGTGTGTGTGTGTGTGGTGTGTGTGTGTGTGTGTGTGTGTGTGTGTGTGTGTGTGTGTGTTGTGTATGTATGTATATGCATGTACGTATTAAAGTATCTGTCTAATATATCTATCTACCCATCTCCATCAGCCTATCAGTTTCCAACACGCTCGCACAGTACTCGTAGGCCCAGTTGCCGCAGCGTCCCACTCGCAGTCAGTGAGTGAGCAGTCACAGGCTCGTCGGCCATTACAATAGAACGGTTTTACTGGTTAACTTTTAGAGAGAGAAGAGTTTAACGTAGGAAAAAGGTGCGCTAAATAAGGAAATAAGGTGAAAGAAAGAAAGAAAGAGAAAGGAAGATACGAGCTTATGGAAAAGTTGCGCTAAATAAGTAAATAAGGGGAAAAAGAAAGAAAGGAAGAAAGAAAGATATGAGCTTATAGGAAAAGTTGCGCTAAATAAGTAAATAAGGGAAAAGAAAGGAAAAAAGAAAGATACGAGCTTAAAGGAAAAGTTGCGCTAAATAAGTAAATAAAGTAAAAAAGAAGAAAAGAATACGAGCTTAAAGGTAAAAAAAAATGTAAAAAAATGCAAATACGAGCCTAAAAGGAAAATGTAAAAAATAACAGAACAGCAGAAAATAACGTGTATTTATATCAAATAAAGAGATGCAAACATAGAACAGGCTTAAACGGACACCAACAAAATCGACAAAGAAAAGAACTACAAATAAAAAAAAGGTAAAATTGACTTACAACGGGGAAGCGATCTCGATAAAGTGAACGTAACGGCGACAGACAGACACTTCCCAGCACCTTAACGCATCAATCGTGTTTGTCGTTATTATTCGTCGTGACTGAACACCTTCTAGGCAGTCGGATCCTGGAACACAAAACTTAAATTCTCGATGCAGATGTTATTCCTCACGCGTGTCACGATGGCGAAAATTAATTGTTTTAATCCCGTTACCAGTCCTAAGAGAGGGAGGGGGGAGGGAGGAAGAGGGGGAGGGAGAGGGAGAGGGGGATGTAGAGGGAGAGGGAGGGAAGGAAAGGAGAGGAGGAAGGGGGGGAGAGAGGGAGGGGGGAGGAAGGGAGGTAGGGAGAGATGGATGTAGAGGAAGAGGGGGGAGGAAGGGAGGGAGGGGGAGAGAGAGATAGAGAGAGAAAGATTTTTGTGTATATATCTACCTATCTGCATGTACGCATGTATCCATATCCATCTATCCCTACCTACCTACGTATACATCTACCTATACACCGAACACACAACACACCAACTTCCCGACCAAACACGACCCACACCAATCAGGTAAAATTACAGGTACCTCCCACACCTACACGGACCTGACGAAAAGCCTTACACCGGAGGAGCGCAGGTGTACAGGTCACGCCGCTACAGGTACGTCCGCTACAGGTCACGCCGCTACAGGTCCGGCCTTTAAGCGGAAGTGATGTAGCGACCGTGGCGAGCGGCGAAGTTCCGGAATGTAGCGTGTTTGCGCTCGGCCGCTGGACGAACGGCCGGCCGGGCCTTTCACACGCGACGGGACGGGCGTGGGCGTGGGCGGGGCGAAAGGTAGGGATTGATAGAGAGGGAAGGATGGAGAGAGAGAGGGGGAGGGGATTGATAGAGAGGGAAGGATGGAGAAAGAGAGGGGGAGGGGATTGATAGAGAGGGAAGGATGGAGAGGGAGGAGGGTGGAGAGGAGGAGAGAGGGGGGGTTCATAGAGAGGGAAGGATGGAGAGAGAGAGAGAGGAGGAGGAGAGGGAGGGAGAAGGGTAGATTGATAGAGAGGGGAAGGATGGGAGAGAGAGGGGGGGAGGGGAGGGGAGGAGAGGGATGGAGAAGGGGGGGGGAAAGAGAGATGGAAGGAGGGAGAGGGAATGGGAGAAAGAAGGAGGGAGGAAGAAGGGTGGATTGATAGAGAGGGAAAGGATGGAGAGAGGGAAGGGAGGAGAGAGGGGAGGGATGGAGAAGGGTGGCGGGGGAAGGGAGGGAAGGAGAAGGGTGGATTGAAGGAGGGAAGAGGAGGGAAGGAGGGAGAGGGAATCGAGAAAGAAGGAGAAAGGAGAGGAGGAGGGAGAGAAGAAAGGGTGAAGGAGAGAGAGAGAGAGAGGAGAAGGAAGGAAGTACTATAAAACCCGGGGGAGAGAAAGAGAGAGGGAAGATTAAGTGGAGGAGGAGAGATAGAAAGGCCAAAGAAAAGAGAAGAGGGAAGGAAGTAAAGAGAGCGGAATGAAGGAAAAAAAGGAAGAGAACGATTGAGAAAATAAGAGATTAGAAGAAGGAAGTAAAAAGGAAGGAAGGAACAGGAGAGGAAAGGAGGGAGGAAGGAGGAAAGGGATGTGAGGAAGAGATGAGGAGGAAGAGAGAGAAAGAGGAAGAGGAAAGAGGAATTAAGTAAGAAAGAAATGAGTAAAAAGGAAATGAGTAAATAGGAAATAAGTAAGAAAGAAATGAATAAAGAGGAAATAAGAAACAAATTAGTCAAAAGGAAACAAATAAAGAAATGAGCAAGAAAAAAAACTGAATAAGAAGGAAATGAGTAAAAATGAGCAAGCAAAGAGAGGTAAGAGAGGAAGGCAGCAAGCAGACTGGGCAAAAGAGAGTAAATAGATTATTCAAAACCGTAACAAATGTGTCTCGAGAAAGTGGCTCTCATTGAAGGATTTAGCGAGAGAAGCAGAGAGTGCAAGATTATTTTTCCTTCTGTTTCCCCTTTCTGTTTACGTTTATTGTCTGTTTTTTTATTTTCCTGGTTTCCGTCTGTCGGTCTTTTTTCATTTTTCTGTTTTTATGGTCTTTTTTTCGGTTTTTGGTTTTCGTTTTTCTTTTTTTTCAGTTTTTTTGTTTTCATTTTATTTTCTTTTTTTGTTTTTTGTTTTATTTTATCTTTTTTTCACTTTTCTGTTTCCGTTTTATCTTTTTTTCACCTTTCTGTTCCCCGTTTATCGGTCTTTTTTCTTCTTTTTGTCTTCATTTATCATTTTTCGAGTCTGATTTTTTCTAGGGAAAAACAAATAAGAAAGTAAGGGACGAAAGCAACAGAAGAGAGACATAAAAGCGAGAGATAAGATTGCGAATTCCAGGAAGAGAGGAAATCGACATACAGGAAGAGAAAGAGAAAGAAAGGAAAAGAAATAGGTAACTGAAAAAGGAAGATTAAAAAAGGAAGAAAAAAGATTTTAAAAAATAGGTTTAAAATAACGAATTCCAGGAAAACGGAAAAGAGAATCAGAAAAAATAAGAAAGAACAGAAAGGAATATAAAAACAAAAATTAGAAAAAAAAGAGAGAACAAACAAAAACAAAAAAGAACAGAAACAAACAGCAAAGAAATCCACCAGAAAAAAATAAAACAAGAAAGAAAGAAAGCCAAAACATCACAGCAAAAAATGAGACGCACACCACTCACGTGCGCGCCATCTATTGAGCGTAAGCGCCGTCACGCCCGATCGCCTCCGAGCAAACACACCAGACGCAGGAGATGCCGCCCGGGTTCGAGAGGTACGGGCGGCCTGCGGGACCCCCTGCCTGGCATGTGGTCGCCATGTGGTATGCATGTGGTATGGGATGCTAATCTGGAGCGGAGAATGGGCGCGGCAGAGGAGGAGGAGGAGGAGGAGGAGGAGGAGGAGGAGAAACGCTGGAGGGGTAGGCGTGGTTCCAGAAGTCTCTCGAACCGCCCTTTCGATCTCTCTCTCTCCCTACCCCCTCCCTGCCCCCCCCCTCTCCCCCCCTCCTTATTGCCAGCCTATATGTACAGTTATATGAGATTGAATGCGATTTCGGGCTGGGCGGTTTCCTTCTGGAGGGTGGTGGGGGTGGGGGGGTTAAGGAAGGGTATAGTGATGGGGTGGTGATGGTGGAGGTGGGGGAGGTGGTGGAGGTGGAGGTGGGGAGGAGGAGGGAGAATTGGCTGGAGGTGGTAGTGGTGGAGGTGGGGGGGGGTAGTGGCGGAGGAGATGGTGGAGGAAGAAGAGGAGGTGGAGAAGGAGGAAAAAGAGGAGTAGGAGGAGAAAGGAGAGGAAAAAGAGGAGTAGGAGGAGAAAGAGGAGGATGAGGAGGAAAAAGAGGAGGAGGAGAGAAAGAGGAGGAGGAGGAGGAAAAGAGGAGTAGGAGGAGAAGAAGAGGGAGAGAAAGAAGAGGAGGAGAAAGAAGAGGAGGTGGAGATGGTGAAGGAGGAAGAGGAGAAGAGGAGGAGCTGAAGGTGGTCGTGGTGATGACGATGACAACAACGATGACGATAAAGATGAACATGAGCACAGACAAAGACGACAAAATCGACAATGACAAAAACAATCATCACTATCACAGCTGATACAATTCTCACAGGTGCCGTTCCACTTTTTTCGCTTGGCGCGCGTGCCCCGTTGCCTTCAAGGATTATGCAAGGGGATTATGTAAAGGACCTGAACAGACCAAGAAGATTCGACTGTTTTTGTAGAAACTTCCAATCCGGTAAACATTAGAAAAATACGAGAAAAAAAAACATAAACCGCATACACGCACGCAGGTAGGCACGCACACACGCTCACAAACACACATACACGTATACATTCAGACACACATACAGACAAACAAACACACACACACGCACGTACATTCAAACACACATACAGACAAACAAACACCCAACAAACTCATGCAAACACACATTCACACAATCACAGAAACCCAAACATACACACAATCACACACACACACAAAAACCCAAACAATACAACAAAACCCAAACACACACACACACAAAAATCAAAACACACACACACAATCAATCAATCCTACAAAACCCAAACCCAAACACACACACACAAAATCACACACACATCAATCAATTACAATGAACACAAAATCACACACACACATACACACAATCAATCAATCCTCACAGCAAAAACACACACACACAAAATTCAGCACACACACACACAAACACACAAATCACACACACACACACACAAACCCACATACGCCGCGACACCCACACGTACATACTCGCACGTATCCGCCGACAATGGGATCGCTCACGAGAAAGTTGGTCTTCTGGCAACGGCGCCTCAACCCGTGCCATACTGACCACACCCTTCCACACTGAACTACTTTTCCGCCCCAACCCCCTCCTCCAGAAGACCCGCCCGCGCCCCCATAGTGTGGGTAAGTGAGTTATAAGTGAATTTCGTGAGTTATAAGTGAATTTCCATTGTCCGAAACGACGCGTGTTCGGTTAAATGGGGTTTGTTTACCTTTTTTTTTTTTAACGTATTTCGAGGCGTGTTCTGATAGATTTTATCCGTTTTCTATTTTCTCTCTCGTGCGTTCTCCGTTTTCTTCTCCCTTTCTTTTTCGTGTTCTTCCAGATTTCTTTTTTGTTTCTCTCTTTACTCCTGCGTTATCCGTTTTATTCCCATTTCTTATTCGTGTTCTTCTTTTTTTTTTTTTCTCTAATGCTATCCGTTTCTTCTCCTTTCTTTTTCGTGTTCTTACAGATTTCTTCTCCTTTCTCTCTGCGTTATCCGTTTCCTTCTCTCTTCTTATTCGTGTTCTTCCGATTTCTTCTTTTCTTTTTTCTCTTTTCTCTTTTCCGTTCCTTCCCCTCTTCCTATTTCGTATTCTTCCCTTTACTTCCCCTTTTTCTCTCTCGTATTCTTTCCCCGTGTTCTTCTCTTTCCTCCCGTTTTTTCCTTCTTTTCTTCTTTTCTTTTCTTCCCTCCCCCTTCCCCTCTTTCGTTCGCGCTGTTCTAAACCCGGATTTAGTGCATGACAGCTACACGCTCGAGGTGGATGGGGGGGGGGGTAGGGGGGGGGGGGGGGTGCCGGAGGACGCTACGACGAAACAAGTTGAGAAACGGGGGGAGAGGGGGGGGAGGGGGGGTGCTTGCGTAAGAGAGAGACGAAGGAATGTGGAGAAAGAGAGGGAGAAGGGATATTAAAAGAAGAGGGAAATATGTACAAGATGAGAAAAGGTAGGGAGAAGGAAGAAAGGAGGGAAGGAGGGAAGGAGGAGGAGGAGGAGGAGGAGAAGGATAATTAGAATGTAAGGGAAAATATGTATATGTGTCACTGGGATAAAAAGAGCTGGAGTATGATAGATGAAGAAGGTAGAAGAACGAAGAGGAAGGAAGAGTGAGAGATAGAGAGAGAAAGTGCAGAAGGAAGAGAGAGAGAGAGAGAGAGAGTGAGTGAGAGAAGAGGAGAGAGAGAGAGAGAGAGAGAGAGAGAGAGAGAGAGAGAGAGAGAGAGAGAGAGAGAGAGAGAGAGAGAGAGAGAGAGAGAGAAAGGAAGAAGAGAGAAGAGAGAGAGAGAGAGAAGAGAGAGAGAGAGAGAGAGAGAGAGAGAGAGAGAGAGAGAGAGAGAGAGAGAGAGAGAGAGAGAGAGAGAAGAGAGAGAGAGAGGAGAAAGTGCAAAAGGAAGAAGGCGAAGAAAGAGGAAGGGACGAAATAAAAGAAGGAAATAAGTGAACGGAAATAGAAACAAACAGACGTTTGTAATTGTATTTAGGCGATCAGAAAGACGAAAGGAGGAAGAAGGAGGGAGATGAAGAAGAAAAATGAAATCAAGAAGACAAGAAAGGGGAAACATAAAATAAAGAGAGAGAAGAAGAAAAAAAAAAAAAACATAAAAAAAAAACACAGAAAGAACAAGAGGAATAACAAGAAGAAGAAAAAAATAAAATAATAAGAAAAAAAAAAACAGATTTAAATAAGAAGAAACCCAAAGAACTAGAAATACTAGAAAATAGAGAGAGAAAAAAAAAACCTCAACCAGAGTATGGACAAGCCACCCCCCCCCCTCCCCCTCCCCCCCCCTGCCTCGGCGAAAACTGGAAGTGCCTCTTGACTTCCTTCTGACCTTTCGGATAAATAGCGGCCAGCTTTTTCGGGCGACCGGGGTGCCTCTCGCTCCTCTCGTCTCTCATCTCTTCTCTGTCTGTCTGTCTGTCTGTCTGTCTGTCTGTCTCTGTCTCTCTCTGTCTGTCTGTCTGTCTGTCTGTCTGTCTCTGTCTTTCATCTCTGTCTGTCTGTCTGTCTGTCTGTCTCTCTCTTTCTCTGTCTTCTGTCTTCTGTCTTTTTCCTCTTTCTTTCGCTGTCTCTCACTCTTTTCTCTCTCTCGTCTCTTTCTTCTCTTCTCTCTCATTGTTCTCTCTCTCTCTCTCGTCCTCTTCTGTCTCTGTCTGTTTCTCTCTCTTCTTACACACTTTCTCTCTCCATGCTCTCCCTCCTCTCCTCCTTCCTCTCCCTCTCCCCCAACAAAAGCACCTCCCTCCATCCCTCCTCACCTCACCCCCTCCACCCAAGTACCTCTCCCCCCCGCCCTCCTCCCACCCTACCCCTCCCGCCCCCTCCTCTCCTCCTCTACCCTCCCCTCCCCCCTTTCCTCAAGACAAGACAAGACGACAGAAAGAAAATTCGCCTCGACGTTACCTCATCGCGTAGAAGGAAGGAAAAACGGTCGAGTCATGGTAGACACACATTACTGTTTCTCTATTTTAAGTTCGGTCGTAGATTGGATTCACCCCCCCCTCCCCCCCTCCTCTCTCTCCCATCTCCCTCTCTCTTCCATCTCTCTCCCATCTCCCTCTCTCTCCCTTCCCCCCCTCTCTCCCTTTCCCTCCTCCTATTTCCCCTTCCTTCCCTTCTCTCCCTCTCTTCCTTCCCTCCTTTCCTCCCCCTCCCTCCCCCTCTCCTTTCCCCCTCCCCCTCTCCCCTCCCCCTCTCTCTCGCCTCTCCCCTCTCCCTTCCCCCGCTCTCCCTCCCTCTCTCCCTTCTCCCTCTCCCCCCTCACAAGGACTTTTTAAAACTTTCATCACATTGTCTGTGTACAAGTGTATGTATGTATATGTGTGTAAGTGTATGTATATGTAAATATATGCATGTATGTATGCGTGTGTAAGTGTATGGTCGAGTGTAAGTGTGTGCGTGTGTAAAGTGTAATGTATGCGTGTGTAAGTGTGTGCGTGTGTAAGTGTATGTACGTGTGTATAAGTGCATGTACGTATACATATATATGCACGTCTGCCAGACAGAGACAGGAAGACAAAAACCCAAAGAGAGAAAGCGAACCACCAAGAAAGACGCCAAGACAGACAGACAGACAGACAGACAAGAAAGACAGACGGACACACAGACAGACGACCAGACCAGACGAACAGATCCAAGACAGACAGACGCAGACAGCGGACAGACGGACAGACAGACAGACGACAAACAGACAGACAGACAGACAGACAGATAGACAGACAAGAAAGACAAGACGACAGAACAGACAGACACACAGACAGATCAGACAGAGACAGACAGACAGACAGGCCGAGACAGACAGACAGACAGACAGACACAGATTGACAGAAGCCAGACAGACAGACGGGAACAGACAGACGGACAGACAGACAGACGGACAGACAGACAGATTGACAGACAGAGAGATTGACAGACAGACAGACAGACAGATGACACGACAGACGACAGACAGACAGACAGACAGACGACAGACAGACGGACAGACAGACAGACAGACGGATCAGATTGACAGACAGACAGACAGACAGACAGCAGACAGACAGCCAGATTGACAGACAGACGGACAGACAGGACACGGACAGATAGACAGACAGAACAGACAGACAGACAGACAGACAGACAGACAGACAAGACAGACAGACAGACAGACAGACAGAAAGGGAGCCAGAGAAAACGGAGGAAATCTCGCCCAGAGCAAACACGCAGAAGCGAAGGAAACGACAAAAAAGGCGAATAAAATCAACAGGAGAGTAAAAGACTGGAAAGTTTCTGGAAGAGGAACTGTAAAAGGAGTGATAAATATTGGAGAAGCAAATAAGCGAGAATGGGTGAAGGCCTTACAAGAAAAAGAAGGGGGGAGAGGAAGAGAGAGAGAGAGAGAGAGAGAGAGAGAGAGAGAGAGAGAGAGAGAGAGAGAGAGAAGAGAGAGAGAGAGAGAGAGGAGAGAGACGAGAGAGAGAGAGAGAGAGAGAGAAAGAGAGAGAGAGAGAGAAGAGAGAGAGAGAGAGAGAGGAGAGAGAGAGGAGAGAGAAGAGAGAGAGCAGAGAGAGAAGAGAGAGAGAGAGGAGAGAGAGAGAGAGAGAGAGAGAAGAGAGAAGAGAGAGAAGAGAGGAGAGAGAAGAGAGAGAGTGAGAAAAACAGAGAGGAAGAGAAATAGAAGATACAAAGAAAGAGAAGAAAGAAAAAACAAAAGAGAGGAGGCGAGAGAAGATAATACGAGAAAGGGAAAGTGGTGAACAAGAGAGAAAACACGATAACGAAAAAGATAAAGCGAAATGGAAGAAGAGAAGAGAGAAATGCAAAGTCAGAGAGAAAAGATCGAGGTAATAAAAAAACAGAGCAAGAAAACAAAGAGAATGACAAGGAAAATAAGAGAGACAGACAGAAAGAATGTAAAAATAAATAAAAAACGAAAAGAAAACGGAACGAATGACTAGAAAAACGATACAAAAAGAAAAGAAAAGAAAAGAAAAGAAAAATTGTTAATAACACACATTACTCTAACGATCAATAATAATAATAATAATAATAGTAATAAAGGTACTCATAATGGTATAACTGCTATTACTTCAGATAATATAGATGGCAATAATAATAATAATAATAATAATAATAATAATAATAATAATAATAATAATAACAGTAATAATAGTAATAACTGTAATAATCATAAAACACAATCAAGCAATGACAATAATGACAGCAATTACTAACAATGTCATTTATGGTACTGCTAGTAATTATATCATTAAGAGTAATAATAATGGTAATGAAAATAAAGATTGTTAAGATGATGGTAATGATGATAACGACCAAAATACTGATAATAGAACAGTAATAACCAAAAATAATGATAATGATAGTAATGACCTAAACATTGATAATGATGATATTTAGCAATGATAATAATAAAAGTAATGGCCGAAAATTAATGATAATTAGAAAGGAAACGAGAGCATAAAAACCCGAATCGAGAATACGAACGAAACGAGACTACAAAAAAGAAACGAGAATACAAAAAGAAAGTATAAAGTCCGAGCCGCAAATACGAAACGAAAGGAGAAAACGTAAAAAAAAGAATTAGAGAACACGAAACGAAAAACAAAAACAAACCAGAATTCGAGGATACGAAACGAAACGAAAATACGAAAATCAGAATCCGAGTCCGCAAAAAAGGAACGAAAAAACGAAAACAGGAATACGGGAATACGGAACGAAACGAAAATACGAAAACCGGAATTCCAGAACACGGAACAATGCGTAAAAACGAAAACGAATACGGGAATACGACAAACGAAAATACGAAAACGGAATACGGAATACGAACAAAGCGAAAAATACGAAAACGGAATACGAGAACACGGAACAATGCGTAAAAACGAAAACCGGAATACGAGACGAAACGAAAAAACGAAAACCGGAATACGGAATACGGAACGAACGAAAAACGAAAACTAGGACAGAACACGGAACGGAAACGAAAATACGAAAACTGGAATACGAGAATACGAACGAAACGAAAATACGAAAACCAGAATTCCAGAACACGGAACAATGCGAAAAAACGAAACCGGAATACGAAACGAAACGAATACGAAAACGCGGAATACGGAATACGGACGAAACGAAATACGAAAACCGGAATACGAACGAACGAAAATACGAAAACGGAATACGACGAAACGAAACGAAAATACGGAAAAACCAGAATTCCAGAACACGGAACGAACGGAATAAGAAAACCGGAATACGGAATACGAACAAAGCGAAAATACGAAAACCGGAATACGGAACGAAACGAAAATACGAAAACAGGATTCCAGAACACGGAACGGAACGAAAAACGAAAACCGGAATACGAGAATACGAGACGAAACGAGGCGAGGTGGTAGCGAGGGCGGACATTCAGAATTGGGGTGCTGGGTGACCTCAGGGGTGCTGCAGGTGGCTGGCCCTGGGGCGGGGGTGTGGTCCCACCTTCCCCCCCCCCCCATCTCTACTTCTTCCCACTCTCCTACCCTCCCCCCTGCCTCTAACTCTTTCACCACCCCCTCCCTTCTCTAATTTTCCCCTCCCTCCCCTCCTCCCCATCCCAACCCTCCAACTAACTCCATTTCACCCCTCCACCTCCCCCCCACCTTCCCCTTCACCCCAACTCTCCTTCCCCAACCCCATGGTCTCCCCATCCCTCTCTTCCCCCCTCCCCATTTCCCCAACTCTCCTAGCCCCACCACTACGGACTCCCATCCCTCCCCTCCCCCTTCACCCCCAACCCCCCTCTCACGGTCTCTCCCAGCCCTCCGCCTTTACCCCCAACTTCCCTACACCCCCTCCCCTCCCTCCCTCACCCACCACCTACGGTCTCCACCCCTCCCCTCCCCTCCCCCCACCCACCAATTCCACCTGACAGGCAGACACGCACTACTTGAAGGTGTGGGCGTGGGCGGGCGTGAGGTGGATCGGTGTGTTTGTGGGTGGAGACGGGCGTGAGAGTCGCTCTCTCTCGCGTTTGTCCTTTTCTTGGGCTGTTTTGTACTTGTTTTGTTCTTGTTTTTTTGTTCTTGGGTCACTTTCCTTTCTCTGTTTCGCTGTCTGTGTTCGTCTTTGTCTGTCTGTCTGTCTGTCTTTCTCTCTCTCTCTCTCTCTCTCTCTCTCTCTCTCTCTCTCTCTCTCTCTCTCTCTCTCTCTCTCTCTCTTTCTCTCTCCTTCCCCCACTATCTCTCTCCCTCTCTCAAATCCCTTTCTCTCTGTCTGTCTGTCTCCTCCCCCCCCCCCCGCCTCTCTCTCGCTCTATCTGTCTGTCTTTCTTTCTCTTCCTCACTCTCTCTCTCTCTGTTTCTCTTTCTCTCTCTCTCTCTTCTTCTCATCCTTCGCATTTTCTGAGATTTTGTACCTTCCTTTCTGTCCTTTTTCTCTGTATTTCTTCCCCTTCTCTCCTCCTTTCTTCCCTTCTTTTTCTTCAATTTCTTCTCCTTCCTCCTCTCCTATACTTCATCCATCTCCTTCTCTTTCCTCCCTCCTTCATTTCCTTTCTCACGCCCCAGCCTAAACAGACACACACACAAACACACACACACACACACACACACACACACACACACACACACACACACGCGCGCGCGCGCGCGCGCGCGCACACATACACAACACATACACACACACAAACACACCCCCCCCCACGCAAACAAACCCATACTCACAACCTCCCATCCCCCACACACAAACATAAACACACAAACACAAACACACACACACACACATAAACACCCCCCCACCTCCCTCCTCCTACACACAAACAAACACCCCTCCTCCCCCCCACACAAACAAAGACCCAACCCCCCTCCTCCCCCCACACACAAACAAACACCCAACCCCCCCTCCCCCCACACACAACAAAACAAACACAAACACACCCATCACTGATCAACGCGTCACATACCACACTTTTTCCACGTTCACGCGTTCATGACAGACACACACATCCCCGGCGCCGAAGAACATCACACGAACACACAAAGTTATTAGTTTTAAGACGTCTTTTCTGGAGAACAGTCAAAAAAGAACAATTTTTATTTGAGAAATTTAGCGTTTGTAATAATTTGAACATATGACCGATTGCAGAAAAAAAGAGTTGTGAATTTATTTGTTTGTTGTTTGGATTTTCTTTTTTTCATATTATTTGTTTTTCTTTATCTACTTGATCTTTATATCTACTTCATTATTCGTTATCCACATTTCGTGATGATAAATAGAGACAAAATTAACATTACTGTTTTTCCTCCTGTTCGAGAGGGGAGGGAGGGGGAGAGAGAGGAGGGGAGAGAGGGATAGAGAGAGAGAGAGAGAGAGAGAGAGAGAGAGAGAGAGAGAGAGAGAGAGAGAGAGAGAGAAGAGAGAGAGAGAGAGAGAGAGAGAGAGAGAGAGAGAGAAGAGAGAGAGAGAGAGAGAGAGAGAGAGAAGAGAGAGAGAGAGAGAGAGAGAGAGAGAGAGAGAGAGAGAGAGAGAGAGAGAGAGAGAGAGAGAGAGAGAGAGAGAGAGAGAGAGAGAGAGGAAGAGAGAAGAGAAGAGAGAGAGAAAGAGAGAAGAGAAGAGAGAGAGAAAGAAAGAGAAGAGAAAAGAGAAAAGAGAGAAAGAGAAAGAGACAGAGAGAAAGAGACAGAAAGAAAGAGAAAGAGAAAGAGAGAGAAAGAAAAAAGAAAGAAAGAGAAAGAAAGCGTTACAACTCAGTCCCTCTCACACAATACAACACACAACGAAGTCATCATCAGCAATAAACGAACAAAAATCCCTTTATTTTTACCCCATGATACCAGCTGATATCCGCCCAACTGTGGATAAAAAAACAAACAAACAAAAAAAACTGTCCCCTTGGCAAGATGTCTTCCTCACACAGCCGAGAATGGGCACGCTGCTTCACCCAAAGGTTAGTTATTCTTGCGAGAAACTTGCCGGTGACCAATCTGTTTTAGTTATTCATTTAATCGTGTATATGATTGTTTATTGATCTGTTTATTATATTATTAATTACTTAATTGATTTATCTATCTACCTATCTATCTATCTCTACATCTATCTGTCTATCCATGTACCTATCTATCTATCCATCTATTTTTCCATCCATTTATCCATCTATCCATCGACCTACCTATCCATCATCTATTTATCCATCTATCTATCTATCCATCCATCTATCTATTCATCCATCTACCTATCCATTCTATTATCCATCTATCTATCCATCCACCCACCTATCTATTCATGTTTCCATATAATACGCTTCATTATTCGCACAACCTACGAATAAAAAAATTACGATTACGTCACTCGCTTTTACGCCCCTCCCCCACATCCCCTCCCTCCTCCCACCCCCCACCCACAAAACGTCGACTTAACACCCAATCCATAAAAAATATCTTCATTTCTCGAACTAAATAAACCAAGGGACCTTTATTCCTCTCGCTACTATTGTCGTGTTTACTCCCATACGATAACATTTATCCGCACAATTACGGTTTTAAAGTTGCGGTGTCGGTTAGAAGTAACGGTGAGAAATCGGTTATTTTCACCGCGAATCCGGTACTCGCAGAGGGTCGAATCAGCTGTTTGGGTTACATGAACGGTGCGGAATCAGCTGTTCGAGATAAAACCGATTCTTTGGCTGTTATTACTTGTTAGAGGTAAGAAAAAGGGAGGGAAGGAGGGAAGGAGGGAGGGAGGGAGGAGGGAGGGGGAGGGAGGGAGGAAGGAAGGAAGGAAGGAAGGAAGGAAGGAAGGAAGGAAGGAAGGAAGGAAGGAAGGAAGGAGGGAGGAAGGAAGGAAGGAAGGGAAGGAAGGAAGGAAGGAAGGAAGGAAGGAAGGAAGGAAGGAAGGAGGGGAGGGAGGGAAGGAAGGAAGAAGAGGAATAAGGAAGAAGAAAAAAAGAAAAAAAACAAAAAAAAGAAAAGAAAAGAGAAATAATAATGATGATGATAATAATGATTATAATAATAATGAGAGGAAACTGTTTTTACTTAATTTCTCTTTCTCATTATTTTTTCACGAGGAAAAAGATGGGCTTAAATATATGTAGACTGTCATTTCTCTACATATATCTAAACACAGATTATTACGTGTTTTGGGATAAAACAAACAAACAAGAACTAAGATATTTGTCCTTACATCATTTCTCTTTCCCGGATACATTTTTTATGAGAAAAAGGATCCATGTTTAAAAATATGTAAAAAAAAAAAAAAAAAAAAAAAAAAAAAAAAAAAAAAAAATCACGAAAACGATGTATAATCAAATTTCTTATTCCTTAAATTTCCCTTCAAAATTGTTAAAGTAAAAAAAAGGAAGCGAAAAAGAAAAAGAAAAAAAAGGAAAGGAAAGGGAAAAGAAAAAAAAAAAAAAAGAAAAAAAAGAAAGAAAAACGAAAAAGAATGAGAAAAGAAAAAAGAAAGAAAAAATAAAAAAATAAAGAAAAAAGAAAAAAAGAACGAAAAAAGAAAGAAAGAAAAAAAGAAAAAAAGAAAAAAAAAAAAAAGAAAAAAGAAGAAAACAAAAAAGAAGAAGAAAAAGAACGAAAAAAACGAAAAGAAAGAAAAAAAAAGAAAGAAAAAGAAAAAAAAAAAACCCTCACCGATGAAAAATTACGAAACGATTGTCAAAACCATTTAATAATCCCAGATATATTCGCCTGTCACTGCCGCACGTGACTGGACCAGAAGATTAAGAAATGATATCTTTAAAGAAATTATATCTTTTGACTTTTTGAATTCCCCTCCTTTTTTCCCCGTGGCAAATCGGGCATCGTGTCATGAGTCAGGAAAATAGGCGTCTAAATTCCTAATGAAAAGATATAATATTCAAAAAATGTCATGAATCAGGAAAATGCATATAAATTCCTAATGAAAAGATAATATAATAAAAAATATTGTCATGAGTCAGGAAAATAGGCGTCTAAATAACTAATGAAAAGATATATAAAATTGTCATTAATCAGGAAAATAGGCGTCTAAATTCCAGATGAAAGAATAATATAATAAAAAAAAATATCGTGAGTCAGGAAAAATAGGCGTCTAAATTCCTAATGAAAAGAAGATATAATATTCAAAAAATGTCATGAATCAGGAAAATAGGCGTATAAATTCCTGATGAAAAGATAATATAATAAAAAAAATGTCATGAGTCAGGAAAATAGGCGTCTAAATTCCTAATGAAAAGATGTAATAAAAAAAATTGTCATGAATCAGGAAAATGCTTATAAATACCTGATGAAACGAAGATATAATGAAGAAATTAACATGAATCAGGAAAACAGGCATCTAAATAACTAATGAAAAGATATATAAAATTGTCATTAATCAGGAAAATAGGCGTCTAAATTCCTGATGAAAAGATAATATAATAATAAAAAAAATGTCATGAGTCAGGAAAATAGGCGTCTAAATAACTAATGAAAAGAAGATATAATAAAAATAAATTGTCATGAATCAGGAAAATGCATATAAATACCTGATGAAAAGATAATATAATAAAAAAAAAAATGTCATGAGTCAGGAAAATGCATATAAATTCCTGATGAAAAGAAGATATAATAATAAAAAAATGTCATGAATCAGGAAAAGGCTTATAAATACCTGATGAAACGAAGATATAATGAAAAATATTGTCATGGATCAGGAAAACAGGCATCTAAATAACTAATGAAAGATATATAAATTTGTCATGAATCAGGAAAATAGGCGTCTAAATTCCTAATGAAAAGATAATATAATAAAAAAAAATGTCATGAGTCAGGAAAATAGGCGTCTAAATTCCTAATGAAAAGATGTAATAAGAAAAAAAAAAGTCATGAATCAGGAAAAGGCTTATAAATACCTGATGAAAAGATAATATAATAAAGAAAAAAAATGTCATGAGCAGGAAAACAGGCGTCTAAATTCCTGATGAAAACGAAGATATAATGAAAAATATTGTCAAATATCTAAATTCCTAATGAAAAGAAGATATAACATTAAAAAAAATGTCATGAATCAGGAAAATGCATATAAATTCCTAATGAAAAGATAATATAATAAAAAAAAAAATGTCATGAGTCAGGAAAATAGGCGTCTAAATTCCTAATGAAAAGAAAATATAATAATAAAAAAATGTCATGAATCAGGAAAAGGCTTTTAAAATACCTGATGAAACGAAGATATAATGAAAAATATTGTCATGAATCAGGAAAATACGCATCTAAATTCCTAAAAAAAAAGAAGAAAAGAAATGAAAAGAAAATGAAAAAGAAAAGAAAAGAAAAGAGAGAGAGAAAAAAAAAATATAATTGTCATGAATCAGGAAAAGGCATATAAATTCCTGATGAAAAGATAATATAATAATAAAAAAAAATGTCATGAGTCAGGAAATGGGCATCTAAATTCCTAATGAAAAGGTGTAAAAATAAGAGAAAAAAATGTCATGAATCAGGAAAAGGCTTATAAATACCTGATGAAACGAAGATATAATGAAGAAATTAACATGAATCAGGAAAACAGGCATCTAAATAACTAATGAAAAGATATATAAAATTGTCATTAATCAGGAAAATAGGCGTTTAAATTCCTGATGAAAAGATCATATAATAATAAAAAAAATATCGTGAGTCAGGAAAATAGGCGTCTAAATTCCTAATGAAAAGAAGATATAATATTCAAAAAATGTCATGAATCAGGAAAATGCATATAAATTCCTGATGAAAAGATAATATAATAAAAAAAAAAAATGTCATGAGTCAGGAAAATAGGCGTCTAAATTCCTAATGAAAAGATGTAAAAAAAAATTGTCATGAATCAGGAAAAGGCTTATAAATACCTGATGAAAACGAAGATATAATGAAGAAATTAACATGAATCAGGAAATAGGCATCTAAATCCTAAAAAAAAAAAGAAAAAAAAAAAGAAAAGAAAAAAAAAGAAAAGAAATGAAAAGAAAAAGAAAAAAGAAAAGAAAGAAGAAGAGAGAAAAAAAAAATATATAATTGTCATGAATCAGGAAAAGGCATATAAATACCTGATGAAACGAAGATATAATGAAAAATATTGTCATGGATCAGCAGGAAAAAAGGCATTTCAATTTCTAATGAAATGAAGATGTAATAAATGAAAAAAAATCATGAATCAGGAAAAACGCATCTAAATTCCTGATGAAACGAAGATTTAAGAAAAAAAAAAAACATATATATACCGCGAGAACCAACTAATACCCATATCCCTTGACCAAACGAAACGACAAACAAAAAACAACAAACAAACAGATAATCAACAAATAAAAAGACAAACAACAAACAGACAAAAAATAAACAAGGAGACAAACAAACAGATAAACAACAAACAGACAAACACAAAAATAGACAAACATAAAATAAACAAACAACAAACAAACAGGCAAACAAACAAATAAATCAAACAGACAAACAACAAACAAAGACAAAGAAATAACAAACAAACAAAAACAAGAAAACAAACAAACAAACAAACAGGCAAACAAACAAATAAATCAACAGACAAACAACAAACAAACAAAGAAACAACACAAACAAACAAGAAACAACAAACAAATGAATCAACAGACAAAGAAACAACCAACAAATAAACAAACAACAAAACAAACAACAACAAACAAACACGGTGAAGGGGCGTCTGTCGCTGATTCGATCTCACAAAAGACTCCAGTGAATCTGTTTTCTTTTTTTTTTTTTTTTTTTTTTTTTAGGAAACAATGGGTGAAAAGATGTAGGAAGTGGATGCATATATATATATATATTTTTTTTTTTTTTTTTTGGGGGGGGTGAGGGGGGGAGGGAGGGAGTGCATATATATATAATTCTTTTTTTTTTTTTTTTTTTTTTTTTTTTGGGGGGGTGGGGTGAGGGAGAGGAGAGGAGAGAAGGGAAAAAGGGGTGAAATGATTTGTTTTTATGTGTCTCTCTGTGTATTTGTCTTGTCTGTGTCTCAGTGTGTCTCTTTGTCTCTTTTTTTTTCGGCGCTTTGTGTTTTCTGTCTGTCTGTCTTTGAATTTGTCTCTGTGCCTATCTGTCTTGTCTTTCTTTCTCTCTCTGTGTCTCTCCCTCTCTCTCTCCCTTCCTCCCTCCCTTCCTAACCACCCCTCTCTCTCTCTCTCTTCCTCTCCCTCTCTCTCTCTCTTCCTCCCCTCCCTCTCTCTCCCTCCCCCTCCCACTCCCCCCCTCTCTCCCTCTCTTTCCCCCCTCTCTCTCTTCCCCCCTCCCGTCCCGTCCCTTCCCCTTCTCTCCATTTTCTATAGCAACTTTTCAAAACACGTAAACTATTACAAACCTACAGTCATTCTCTCGCGCCATTCATCACTACATTCTCTTCGCTCGTGCATTCTCTCTCTCTCCCCCCCTCCCCCCCCCCGTTCCTCGCCTCCGTTTAAAAATCTTGAACTTTCGATAAATTGTGATGTTGGAGAGAAAGGGGAGAGAGTGAGAGAGGAGGAGGGGGAGGAGGGGGGAGGGTACAGGAGTGAGAGGGGGGTATAGGGAGTGAGAGGGAGGGGAAGGGGAAGGGAAGGGAAGGAAGGGAAGGGAAGGGAAGGAGGGAAGGGAAAGGGAAGGGAAGGAAGAAGGGAAGGGAGGGAAAGGGAGAGGGAAAGGAGAGGAGAGAGAAGAGAGAGAGAGAGAGAGAGAGAGAGAGAGAGAGAGAGAGAGAGAGAGAGAGAGAGAGAGAGAGAGAGAGAGAGAGAGAGAGAGAGAGAGAGAGAGAGGAGAGAGAGAGAAAGACAAAGAGAAAGAGAAAGAGACAGAGAGAAATACAAAGAAAGAGAGAGAGAGAGAAAGAAGGAATACCCAAAGTAAATACATTCGGTCGTTCAAACAATAATAATAAATTCAGTAATGAGAAAACGACAATAACTCTGATAATTATTGCAAAAAATACTAAAAATTACAATGGTGATATTACGACTGACATCAATCATTAATTCTAATCATCATTAGCAAGACAACAACATTAATAATGACAAATAGTAATATCAATAATAACAATAATGATAGTGATGATGTGATAGTAATGAAGATAATGATAACGATGATGATGATGATGATGATGATGAGGAAGGACGAGGAGGAGGAGGAAAGAAGAAGGGGAAGGAGGAGGACGAGGAAGAAGAGGAGAGGAGAAGATGAAGGACGAGGTAGAAGAGGAGGACGAAGACGAAGAGGAGGAGGAGGAGGAAGAAAAGAAGAAGAAGAAGGAGGAGGACGAAGAGGAGGAGGAGGAGGAGGACGAAGAAAAAGAAGGAGGAGGACGACGACGACGACGATGACAACGCCGACGAAGAGTAGGAGAAGAGGACGAAGAAGAGGACGAAGGGGAAGAAGACGACGAAGAGGAAGGAGAAGAGGAGACGAGGAGGGGAGAAGAGGACGAAGACGACGAAGAGGAGGAAGAGGAAGAAGAGGACGAAGAGGACGAAGAGTAGGAGGAAGAGGAAGAAGACGACGAAGAGTAGGAGGAGAGTCCGAAGAGGAGGACGAAGAGGAGGAGGAAGAGGACGAAGAGGAGGAAGAGGAGGGCCAGGAGGAGTAGGTCTTAGACGCATATCCACTCGCTCTCTCGAAGCACACAACCCGCAAGCAACATTCAATAACTCGCTGCATGACGCTGCATTTTCTCGTGACCCACTTGATGGACGGAACTCGCGCGGGGGGGTGAGGGGTGAGGGTGTGGAGTGGAGTGGGAGTGGGAGGGTGGGAGGAGTGGAGTGGAGGGTGGGAGGAGGGAGTGGGAGGGTGAGGGGAAGGGGATGGAAAGGGACCTGGTCTCGTCTCGCGGAGGTGGGGTGGGTGGGTGGGTGAGGGTGAGAGGGGAGGAGTGGAGTGGAGGGTGAGGGGAAGGGGATGGGAAGAGACCTGGTCTCGTCTTGCGGGGGTGGGGTGGGTGGGTGGGTGGGTGGGAGTGGGGGGTGGGGGAGGAGGGGAGAAGGGGGTAGGGGGTTCCTGGTCTCGTCTTGTGGAAGGTGGGTGTGGGAGTGGGTGGGTAGGAAGGGAAAGGGAGGTGGAGGGGAGGGGAATCCTGGTCTCGACGAAGCAAGAGCCATGAGTGGGATGGTTGGTAAGGGGGAAGGGGGAGGGGGGGGTGCAGGTCGAAGCCCAGAGCCATCTAGCGGCGCGGAAGGAACTTCTTCTTGTCTTTTCTTTTTTTTTTTTCTTTTTTGTTGTTTTATAGTGAGGATGATTGCGTTGGAGATTTAATTGAAGAGGGAGGGAGAGAGGGAAAGGGGAAGACTGGAGAGGGGAGAGGGGGAGGGAGGGAGGAGGGAAGAGGGAGGGAGGGAGGGAGGGAGGGAGGGAGGAGGGAGGGAGGGGGAGGGAGGGAGGGAGGGAGGGAGAGAGAGAGAGAGAGAGAGAGAGAGAGAGAGAGAGAGAGACAGAGAGAGAGAGAGAGAGAGAGAGAGAGAGAGAGAGAGAGAGAGAGGAGAGAGCCAGAGAGAGAGAGAGAAGAAGAGAGAATAACAGAATTTAAAAGAGAGGAAGAGAACAACAGAAAGAGAGAAAAATAACAGACCAGAAGCGAAAAACAAAAACACAAAAACAAAAAGACAACCAAACAAACAACACCAACCAACCAAACAACAAACAAACAAACAAACAAATAAAGAGAAAGGTAGAAGGGCCACAAATTAAACTGAAACAAGAACAGGACACTCACCTGTCAACAAGGTCTTTCAAAGGGTTCCGCTGGGATAAGGTTACAGGCATCCTGAAAATACTGTAACGACGACCCAGCAGGTAGGAGGGGGAAGGAGGAGGAGGAGGAGGAGGAGGAGGAGGAGGAGGATGGAGGGATACAAGGAGGAGAAGGGAGGAGGAAGGAGGAAGGAGGAGAAGGAGGAAGAAAGGGGAGGTGGAAAGGGGAAGGGGAAGGGGGAGGAGGAGGAAGGAGGAGGAGGATGGAGGGATACAGGGGGAGGAGGAAGGGGGAGGTGGAAGGTGTAGTAGGAAAGGAGGAGAGGAGGAAGGAGTAGAAGGAGGAGGAGGAAGGAGGGAGGGGGGAGAGGAGGAGGAGGAGGAAGAGGAGGAGGAGGAGGAGGAGGAGGAGGAGGAGGAGGAGGAGGAGGAGAAGGAGGAGGAGGAGGAGGGGGAGGATAAGGATAAGGAGGAGGAAGAGGAGGAAGAGGAGGAGATGGAGGAGGAGGAGGAGGAGAAGGAAGGAGGGAGCCTTAACCACATAGCTGTCAGAAATGGGGTTGCAATCTTTAAGGAGAAAGGAAGGAGTGGGAGGAAGGAGGAGGAAGGTGGGGCAGGAAGACGAACGAGAAAGAGGAATGATGATGGCAATAATAATGACAAGAAGAATGAGGAGAATTGGGGAGAGGAGAATTGGGGAGAGGAGAAGGAGGAGGATAAGGAGGAGGTGGAGAAGGAGGAAGAGGATAAGGAGGAGGAGGAGGAGGAAGAGGAGGGGAGAGGAGGAAGAGGAGGAGGAGGGAGGAGGAGGAGGAGGAGGAGGAGGGCGGAGGAGGAGGAGGAGGAGGAAGAGGATGAGGAGAGAGAAGGAGAAGGAGAAGGAGAAAGGAGAAGAGAAGAGAAGGAGAAGAAGAAGAAGAAGAAGAAGAAGAAGAAGAAGAAGAAGAAGAAGAAGAAGAAGAAGAAGAAGAAAAGAAAAAAAACGAAAAAGAAGAAAGAAAAATAAGTAAGAAGAGGCGTAAGAAAGAAAAGAAAAAAGAAAAAGAAAAAGAAAAAGAAAAAAACGAAGAAGAAAAAAAAAGAAAAAAGTAAGAAGGAGGCGTAGGAGGAGGAGGAGGGAAACGCGGCCGGCAGGTGTGAAGGCCACGGGGGGGACCCCCCGGGAAAAAAAAAAAACACCAAAAGGGAACTTTAACACCCCCCCCCAACCCACCCCACCTTCGCCCCCCCACCAAAAACACCCACACAAAAGAGGTGGTCCG
>NW_020872860.1:139066-147843 GCF_003789085.1 Penaeus vannamei
CATGACACCAAGGCCAGCATCCCCGAGGCCAGCAAACCAAACAAGAATCTGAGGTGAGGGCAAAGGAGGTCAGGTCAGGTCAGCTCCCTTCTCCCGCCTTCCTTCCTTCGCGACAAAAGTACCGTTAAAATGAACCGTGTTCGTGTTGACCAATTTTCTACTGACCATCACCTCTCAATTTTGAAAGATCGGACTGGATGGGTTAATTACGTTTTAAAAAACAACAACCGGGAAATGCTATAAAATTCACCTATTTCAGCGACTGCAGTTTTCTTGGCCGGCCATTACCGGAAATGTTTCGAATTCGACGCAATGGCCTTGGTTTCGACGTTGTTTGGAGTTAATAATAATTAATTACCTTTATATCATACTGCAAGGATTTATACGAAATCGTAATACACGGAATAGATTTGCTAAATTAAACTAAAGTACAAACGTTATGACTGACATATAAGTTTTCATATAATCCGAAGCCTATGCTCCTTCATCGGATTCGCATGGGTTGCGGATGTGGTATCAACAATGGCGCCCAATGACTTACGCCGATGATGACTGTGTAAAGAACTGCCAATGGCGTCAGTAGCAAATGGGTAACTAATTACGACCAAGCGAGACACAAATACAAGATTGGCATTTCAATTATTCTAGATTTCATCGTTAACGTATTCAACAAATGTTAATACACCACACAACTCCACCAAAAAGATGGCGAGCGACTTATTACAGACAAATGAAGTCAGTTACCGTATTTCCTAATGTAGCATCTCATCGCCTACATCCCAAACCACGATCAAAGGTCACTTATAAACCCTTTTTGTAAAGCAAAGCGTAGTGTGTGATTATGGTTCGGCCCCGGAATTTATAATGTCGGAATCGGAAAGATAACGCCATAATAAAACAGTTTTGCCAGAACTAATGCTGGTGATCAAAAATAAAAGATCGCCTTTCTTTGACAACAAGAATAGTTTCAAGTAAAGTGAAAGTTGCAAAAGGTGTTTTTACAATTCCTTGGTTGAAAAGTTGGTAAATTTGGAAATGCAACCCCACAGGCTATTTTAGACGAATAAAATATCGGTAAAACACTAGCAATCCAAATTTACCGAGTCCGGGCAAACCAGGTATTTGACACGGATATGGGACCAACTTTGACTTTTTTTTGTACTAGCTAAAGAGGGCTTGCCGCCCCCCTCACCCCCCGCCTAGTCTGCAAAATCTTCACCTCGTATGTTCCGGCAGGAGAACCCAGACCCAGGAACCTTTCAACCACGCTTACACTATGCATTAAACAGGCATAACGGTTTGCTTAGCCAGTGATTGATGAAGGAATTTGATAGGGTCAAGTCTAGTTCCGAGAGAAATGTCCCTTTGTAATCGCTTACTGTATAGTTGCATTTTTTTCTCCGTTTTGTCTTCGCGATCTTTGTCCACGCACCACAAACCCCCTGGTGTCTGTCTTTTCTATAATGACACGGTGTCTTGCTTTGCGGACACTGTACTTCCACTGGAATAACACCGTGATCTCGCAGATATTGCAAACTAGCTTCGTTATTACTATGATATTTTGCGAGAAAGTCGAAATAATTGTTCTCACAATCTGCGCGCGCTGTGTAGCTATGATTAAACTGATTTTAATTTCATCTGCTTTCTCCTGGGCCCAGATTCTATTGTCACGTGGTGATCTATTCCATATCTGATTGGTTCTATTGAATGTCTATGGTCACGTCACGTTCACGAACGAATCAAATTGGCTCAATATTAGGTGTGGTATGTTAGTTAATATTAATATTAGTATGTATGTTAATATTAGGTATCAATATTAAATATAGCATTTCCAATAATACCGAAAAGTGCACTGCGCACTAAATATATTCGGAGAGCACTCAAAATACCGGTGCGCATATGTAAATAATATTGCGCCTCACAAGGAAAAGAATTTAGAAAAAACTGTGCGCCGCGATTTAATTCTTTGGCTGTTAAAGTTTTAGTCGTTCGATCAGCGTAAGAAATCTTTTCGTAACCAGCGATACCCATGGATTTGAATTTAAATGTTTTGCAGCGCATGAATCGTCACTTTCCATTTTTGTTTTTTTCAAGTTGAAGTTGGCATAAAAGCAATGGTTATTTCCCTTATAGCGCATGAATCGCCACTTTCCATTTATTTCGCTTTTAACCATTAACCATGAACCATTCAAGTTGAAGTTGGCATAAAAATAAAGGTCATTTCCCCTCAGACTTTCTTTGCTCGGCGGAAAGGTCTCGGTGTGATCGGCGTGTTCGTCTCGCTAAGAATGATGCGGCGGAAACCCTTGCGATTGACGGTGGAAATCGATTCAAGGTGAGAGTTTTGTTGCCTGAATTTAGCGATAAAGCAGCAGGCTTATGTGAGGCCCCGCGAAAGCGATGATGATGAAAGCATGACCGCTTTTAGGAGGCACACTTTATTATCTAGACATAGGCACATTAAAAAAATGGTTGCGTAGTATTTCATATCTACTTAAAATCGGTGCGCCATTAGCATAATGATAATAATAATAATCACATCAGCAACATTATAATAATGATTATAGTTATGAATGAAAATAATGATAATTACAATAATAACCATAATTAAACGGGTAAATTGCAATAGTGTAACCACAAATTGAATAACCACATTTTATCGTCCAGGAAACAAATCCACATCCTGTTACAAATGAATGAATGATATAAAAAGAAAAAAAAAAAAAAAACACCTACATAACAGAGCAAGAGAATACACTTCAAGAACTTTCTAATAAATAATAGACTTTAATGGAAGAACATCTTACATCAGTCCAGACAAAAGTGAACAGTGTAGAATAATGTATCCGATTAAACAGCTGCTATGAATTAAAGCCTCAAAGTGCATCTCCTACTCACTAATTCATTTCTATCCTCTTTACACTATCCATTCATAATCTTGAGTAACTTTATGTCATAAAAATCATGGTATGAAGTGAAAGATACAACCATTTTTACCAATGAGGTAATTTCTTACCATGAATTAATATAGTATAAAGATATTAACATACACAAGACTTACCTGGTATACCATCTACTGAACTGGAGCTGTGTATCTAACTGGAACAAACCCGTTCATACCCAAGGAACAAACAAAAAAAATCTGCATCTAATATATTGTTCTTATACTGGATTCATTATCAAGTGATATATGTTACATGGTGTATATCCCATATGCTTATTATTAGAAACCGTGTAAGGAAGAATTAATGTGGAGGAACTGGTTAAGGTAATACTAGCCAGCAAATGCAAATATGTACTTTTTATGGGATTGTAAACTATTTTAACTTTTTTTTTCTTACTTAATTTCAGCCTTAGTGTATAGCATGTGAATACACATACTTTTTGTCAGGATATACCTTTATAAAGTCTGGTTATTTCTCTTCTCTCCTATCTTTGGATTATACAGAATTAATTAAAGATACAAAAGAGAAAAAGTGGGTTTCAGTTTCAGTCTTACTGAAGAAAAATTAATTCTTAGGAACAATATGTAAACAAACCTTATATACGAACTATCTTTTATTTTTTTTTTTTACAGTGAACTTAACAATAAATTTATAAAGTTCTAACTGCAGTTATTAACTTTTCACTTGGTAATCTGTACATGATGTTTATACAGAAATTATAATTTGACTTCCATACAGGCCCATCCACACCGCCATACATGCATGCACACCGAATCCAACAACAAAATTTAGAACTTATATTTTGCTTCTTCCAATTTCTGACATTAGGAAAAAAAAAAAAAAGATGAATGGTAAGAATACTCCAGTATTCACACTTCCATACCATATTCAACTAATAAAAGAAACAACATTTGTAAGAAAGAGGAACCAAGAAAAGAAAAGAAAAAATGATCTTCCTACTATAGGTGACTAGCGATGATATAATGTTTGAAAACTGGGAAGGTTTGGAAATTGGAAAGCAAATACCCAAGTCTATACATCCACATAAAGGAAAAAAAATAACCCATCCCACTGGTGATTGTGATCTGGAAAAAGACAATCAGCTTAGTCAAGCCAGACAGGACAGTCATTTACAAATTCTGAAGTAGTTTGTATATACAAATCTCTTTTACAGTACACCCTCTATGGAAACTGGACTGTCACGATGATAGAGGCCACATCCTGTGAACCTTAAACTCAACTACACAGGTGAATACCGCCATAGATGAAATAAATATAACTACACTTCCCTCGGGTATATATATATATATATATATATATTATGTGCAACCCATTTCAAATACATATATATATCAAACAGAAATAACAAACCCCAATGGCGAGATGAAAATACTTCAAGGACAAATTCTAGCACAATAAAAGCCCCTATATATATATATATATATATATATATATATATATATATATATATATATATATATATATATCTTATTTTTTTTCTTTTCTTGAAAGTTTACATTCTGGACAACATCATGCTATCCTCCACTAATGCAAGATTACAAAAGAAAAAAATGTATCATTACAACCAATAACCACCCAAATCTTTATAAAAATGAAAATAAAAAAAGTTGAAGATCCATTTTAATAGCAATGTTCAGTCAACCTTCAAATCAAGGAAGTGGTGCCATCTTCCTTGACCAGGAAACGTCAATTTTGCCTGATGACTTTATTGCACAAAATCATTCGGAATACGACAAACTGGGACTGGATCTCCTCCTTGAGCCCTAGACCAGTCAACCAAAAGCTTGAGCCAGTAGCACACTTAAAATGTGGATGAAGATTACCAAACGGAATTTCCAGACTCTTCATCCCTTTGGCTTTGGATTCAGCGTTCCCATCGCTTTAAACGACGCAACTGAAGATGGTGTTTACATGGCCAATGGTGGGGGAGGCCTTCTGAAGAGAATAAGCATGGCGATGATGACAGAGAGGACTGCCATGAGGTAGATGTCCCAGTCTGGGCCGAGGAACTCTTCTATGCTGCCCTTGCTCAATTGCGTCCATTTAAACTGGATGAGTGGAGAGAAGGGTAGAGTTTGTAAGCATTCCATATATATAATGTTTTACATGAATATATATATCATATTTTTAAAATGAATCTATGTCATTTATTTACCCTCTAAACCTGGATCTTCCTTCACTGAGATATAGCACACCCAAATAAAATTAATTAGTCATCTTTTACACACACCATATGCAGCTGCCTACCATAGAAAATAATTCATATCCTATATGATATTTCTAGATGAACTGAATAGAGAAAAATAGTAAAAAACAAAAACAAAAAACTTACATCTTCCAAATACTTGAAGGTAAAAAGCAGTGCTAGCTGGCCAATGCCAAAAATACAAAAATACAAATATAATTGATAAAGCCCACGTGACGTTCTCTCCGCTGCGTCACGGAATTCAGAGAGTCAGTGCACAGAAGACATCAGCAAGGTAGAGGGATTAACTGTAAACTTTCTTTGTGATGCAATGGACAGGTTTTTTAAGGTTGATGTTTTTTTTCTATTCGTTTTACCCTTCATTGGTATTATTAGAATACAAGGGAAATTATGTCTCCGATTAATAAATAAAAAGGAGGAAATGTGTCTTACAGAATACTCCGTTAATAGTTATCGTGAGAATCAATAATGAATGGATGAAGAAAGCTTAAGGATGACAGTGGTTTTTAAACTTTAAATGGATTGATTTACTCTTTGTCTGATGATCATAATAATGATATTGTTAATGATGATAATTAGTTTGCATTTACAAACAACAAACCGGAACTAATGGAAGCTCTACGGTTAAAAGGGTTTAGGAAAGAATAAAAAAAAAACGAAAACAAAGGGAGAAGAGGAGGGAAGAGAGAGAAAAAATGATTTGGTTAAAAAGGTCTTTGGGAGGGAATGAGAGAAAGAAAAGAAAAGATATAGGCAGTACAAAGCACACTTGCATCGAAGTGGAATGAAGATGTTTACATGTAGAGACAGAGTGAGAGGAAGGAAGGTGCAAGATAAAAGGTCAATTGATCAGTAAATGGCCAGTTTCATCACCAATCGCTGCTCGAGAGAAAAAGAAAAAGAGAAAATGTTTTTTTTGTTTTAATTCTCTTCCGCGTCAACAGGACACGCGCGCGAATCAAGACGTTTTCCGAAAGATGAAATCATTGGAAATTTTGTCTCTGGTTCGGCTTCTCCCGAGGCGCGGTTCCGATCAGGGGGAAGATGCGTTGCTGCTCAATTGACATTCGTCTCGCGTTTTTATGCATCTTACTTTCTTATTTTTCTGTTTTTCCATTCTCATTCTCATTTATTTAACTACCTATTCCTTGTAGAGACTGTTACTTTCTTATTTTCCTGTTTTTCCATCATTCTCATTCTCATTTATTTAATTACCTATTCCTTGTAGAGGACTGTTACTTTCTTATTTTCCTGTTTTTTCCATTATCATTCTCATTCTCATTTATTTAATTACCTATTCCTTGTAGAGGACTGTTACTTTCTTATTTTTCTGTTTTTCCATTCTCATTCTCATTATTTAATTACCTATTCCTTGTAGAGGACTGTTTTCTGTTTTTCCATTATCATTCTTCTCTCACTTATCTATCCTTCTGTTACTTCTTATTTTTCTGTTTTTCCATTATCATTATTATCCTTATTCTATTTATCTATCTATTCATTGCCGAGGACTGAAAACATGATGATGCGACTGAGCCTTCCAACTGGTCCGCCAGGGATTCGCTCTCTCGGCCTCGGCGCTCGATCGCCACTGACGAAGGAGCAGCCATCGCGCTGCTACTTTTCCGTCCGTCTGTGGCAGCTCATGGGAGGGATTTCTCAGCAAACGCACATACATTGAGACACACACACGTGTTGTATATATATATATATATATATATATATATATATATAGTATATATATATATATATATATATATATATATATATATATATATATATATATATATGTATGTATATGTATATATATATATATATATTATATATATATATATATATATATATATATATATATATATATATATATATATATATATAATATATGTGTAACAAGCACACGCACACACGCCGCGAAAGAGGAAGTGCTGCTCTTTTTCACACGATTTTCTTTATTTCCCTAAGAACAGTATCATTACAAGGGAACCTAGAAATGAGTTAACTATGAACCGTATCACTGGATTAAAGAAGGCAGGACTTGCAACTAAAAAACCTGCAAATTGTTGTTCTTAGTTAAGCAATTTAAGCCGCAGTCTGGGAGTGCGGAGGCAGGACACCTCGTGGAAACCTATTATGCCACTTGTACCGCAGGAGTCGGGTCACACCAGCCATGCACCAAGGGCTTGGTCGAAGGCACAGAGAGATCGCAGGGTTGCCCTTGACATGGAAGGTCTCGCCTGCAGCGAGAAGGACTGGCTCTCAGGCCTTGGTCAGGCGCGGTGCCTGCGACGCTGCCTGCAGCCGAGGGCGAGTGACCGGCGGAAGCAGCGACCCTCGAACCCCGCTGGGCATCGCACGGGAAATCCCCAGGTTCTCTAACTGGCCTGCCTTCTCCAGCAGGATGGTGGCCCTGCCCGCGTGGCGAAATCTGCATGGCGCCCTTGAGAAAGGATTGGCCGGCCAATAACCCGGATATTGAGATGTAATAAAGTATCTTTCCCCGAAGTCTGGCTCTAGGCCTACACGAAGCCTCACCTTTCCACCGTCAGATTGTTGAGCCTCGAAAAGTGCCTCTGGATCCGCGTTTGAAGTGGTGAGCGACATGGCTTGAGAGGCAAACTTTCTTAGAGATTTTACTCTCTCTCCCTTCTCCCTTTCCCTTCCCTCCCACTCTCTATCTATCTGCCTCTTATTGTTACCACTACCAAGCCCCGCCAATAAATATCTATGAAGTCACAAAGGTTATTACAAACGGAAATCATATTTGGCAAAATGACAGAAATCAAATTCATTCAACATATCTCGCATTTTGTATACAGATTAAACGAAGTAAAAAAATGAAAATATAAACATTTGAGAAAGAACAATTACGGTTTGCGCTTCGCTTTTGTCTCCCAGAGAGCAGACGACACTCGAGCGGGTTGCTTTTACGAAAATCGGAGAAAAGGAAAGAACTGGAATGAAACAATGCCAAAAGAATGAATTCTTTGAAGATTATTGACTACAAAATTCGTTCTATTTTCTGATGTTCTTATGTCTAAGCGCCAAAGGAATAAGATTCATTTCTTCTTATTCATATCTGTCTTAGATGAAGGAGATGAATCGAGTTCGCAGTCTGAGTCATGACTTGCTTCGATTTCTGTTCCGGAGAGAAGGAAGGAGCAAAGGGAGGGCGTGAATAAACTATTATTTCATTGGTCTACTTATCTGCTTTAATGTAACTGTGTCTGTTTTCTCTTCTCTCTTCCATTCTTTCTTCCTATATACCTTTCTTCTCTTTTCTCTTCTCTCTCTCTCTCTTCCTTTCTCTCTCCTCTCTCTCTCTCTCTCTCTCTCTCTCTCTCTCTCTCTCTCTCTCTCTCTCTCTCTCTCTCTCTCTCTCTCTCTCTCTCTCTCTCTCCTGTCCTTCCACACAACAACTTCCTAATTCCCTGACCTATCTCGTAGCGACGCCAGCGCCCCAGGCCAGCAGCGGCGAAGAGACGAACCAACAGCAACGAAAGAACAATCTTTATTTCACTTCTCTGCCCTTTATTTTCTGTTTTATTGTCACAGTTTTCTATATTTTATATCAATTTGTCTTTCTGTCGCATATCTTATCGCACTTTTTT
>NW_020872860.1:166900-174400 GCF_003789085.1 Penaeus vannamei
AGAGAGAGAGAGAGAGAGAGAGAGAGAGAGAGAGAGACATAGAGAGAAGACAGAGAAAAACAGAGAGAAAGAGGAGAGAGAGAGCCATACATACATTTATATACATTATGTATACGTGCCTGTGTGAGAACACACATACACACGCACGCACACAAACACACACACACAAACAAACACGCCCACACACACTAACAAACGTGCACACACACACACACACACATACACACACACACACACACACACACACACACACCACACACACACACACACACACACACACACACACACAAACAAACGCACACACACACACACACACACACACACACACACACAAACAAACACGCACACACCACAAACAAACAAAACACACGTCACACAAACTCAAAACTTACCCCACCCACAGTAAAGCCCACTGCAATTCCTACACAAACCATCCCCAACGATGACTTTGAACAACCAAGAGAAGATCCAGGAGGGAGAAATAGCAACATATGATGACTTGCGGAAAAGTCGTTCACGAAATATATATTGAGCGGATTTGCCCTGCTTCTTCAGTTGCGTTTGAGACGTCGGAAGGGGAGGTGCACGATGAGCGACAAACATTTAGCTGCTGGTGAGATTGGGAAGACGTTCTTGTGGTTGTTGTTGTTAAATTCCTTTGCTTATTTTGTGTTCTTGTTGACATTGGTGTTGTTTTGGTTTATTTTGGTGGCGTTTGATGTAAGTACTATCATAATTGTTAAAATTGTTAACATCATTATAATCATTATTGCTGGAATTATTATTGTTATATCATTATTATCATCATTACTATTATTACCATTATAATCATTCTAATCATTATTGCTATTATTACCATTACTATCACACACACACACACACACACACACACACAACACACACCACACACATATATATATATATATATTATATATATTTATAATATATATATAATTATATATATATATATGTGTGTGTGTGTGTGTGTTGTGTGTGTGTGTGTGTGTGTGTGTGTGTGTGTGTGTGCTGTGTGTGTGTGTGTGTGTGTGCCTGCATATATTTTCTATATACACTAATCATACACAAAATATAGTATGAAAATGTAATATAACTTGACATAGCAAGCGATTCCCACATTCACCTCTTCACAAATCCCCACAAGCCTCTTAATAATCGCATATTTTGAATTTCCATAATTTCACCCCCCCCTTTTCCTCCCCAGGGTCGACATGCCCCCCCTGCACCCCGGGGTATTGAGGTGCTATAGCATGCGGTATTGCCCTTCGCCCAGCGCACTCGGTTGGTCTCGACGTCAAGGGGCCAAGTAAATATTTTTTTTTCTTTTCGTTGTTTTTCTGTTTTTTTTTTTTTTTTTTTTTTGTCTTGGTGGTATTTTTTCTTGATTTGTTTCCTTTTTTGTTGTTTTTAATTTTTCTTTTCGTTGTTTTTCTGTAATTGTTTTTTTTCTGTCTTGGTGGTATTTTTTCTTGATTTGTTTCCTTTTTTTTTGTTAAGTGTTTTTAATTTTTTTTTCGTTGTTTTTTCTGTAATGTTTTTTTTCTGTCTTGCTGGTATTTTTTTAATTTTTTCCTTTTTTTCATTGTGTTTTTCTTTTTTTTTTTGTTTCTTTTTGTCTTGGTCTGTTTGTATTTCTTTCGCTTTCTTTCTCTTACACACTCGCTCTTTCTCTCTCTCTTAATTTTTCCCTCTTTTTTGCTCCTTTCGATTATTTTTTTCTTCTGTCTTTTTTGTTGTTTTTCTGCAGTCTTTATCTGTGTATTTTTTCTTTCCTTTCTCTAACTGTTTCTCTCTCTCTCTCTCTCTCTCTCTCTATTAATCTATCTCTCTCTCTCTCTGTATTAATCTCTCTCTCTCTCTCTCTCTCTCTCTCTCTCTCTCTCTCTCTCTCTCTCTCTTCTCTCTCTTCTCTCTCTCTCTATATAATATATATATATATATATATATAATATATATATATGTGTGTGTGTGTGTGTGTGTGTGTGTGTGTGTGGTGTGTGTGTGGTGTGTGTGTGTGTGTGTGTGTGTGTGTGTATTTCCCTAGAGTTAAAAATCGAGCCATTAATAGGTATCATAATTGTCCCAATCAATAAAACCATTATCCAATGAATCTATAAGCAACCTCCTTTTTTGTTTACATTTCAGCTTCGAAATCGTCAACATCAATTTGCAGAACAAACCCGACTGGTTCTTGGCCAAAAATCTCTAGGGAAAGTGCCAGCGCTGGAGATAGACGGAGAAACAATATTCGAATCTGACATTTTGTGCGATTATCTGGACGAGTTGTACCCTGAGCCGCGCTTTACCCTAAGGATCCCTGGAAGAAGGCTAATGACGCGTCTATGTAGAGCTTTGGTCAAAGGTGAGGGATCGTGGTTATAAATCTTGTTTTGGGTGTTATATCTATTCGTTCATTTTTTTGCAAGTTTTATGTGGTTAATTGTTACATATATATGCACATATGTGCGTATGCTTGTCTATTTATTAATCTATATATACATATACTGCATATATACATGTGTACACACACATGCGGATATATATATATATACATGATTATATATATATATATATATATATATATAATATATATATATTATATATATATATATATATTGCCATGGTTTTTCTTCATTACTGTCATTATATAATCTATCATTGTTTAATCATCATCATTATCATCATTATCATAATCAACATCATTATCATTATCACTTCTCTCCACAGGTATATGCACCTATGTACAAGATCTATTTCGCAAAGGGAGACAAGCAGGTGATAGCAAAGGCATTTGAAGAATTCCTGTCTGGTCTGGATATCTTCGAGACGAACTGGCCAGGCGAGGGACCACTTACTTCGGGGGAGAGAAACCAGGTAAGCGTGAGAGACCGAAAAAAAAATATTGGTGAGAGAAACGCTTTTATTCAGAGACATTTCGGACACATTTTTCGGTGGAGGCGGAGTCCTGGTCGGCTCTGACTGGCTGCTCAGCGGTGATTGGCTGTTGCACGAGAAAGCACGTCGGTGACTGGCTGTTGCACGAGAAAGCACGTCGGTGATTGGCTGTTGCACGAGAAAGCACGTCGGTGATTGGCTGTTGCACGAGAAAGCACGTCGGTGATTGGCTGTTGCGCGAGAAAGCACGTCGTGATTGGCTACTGCACGAGAAAGCACGTCGGTGATTGGCTGTTGCACGAGAAAGCACGTCGGTGATTGGCTACTGCACGAGAAAGCACGTCGGTGATTGGCTACTGCACGAGAAAGCACGTCGGTGATTGGCTACTGCACGAGAAAGCACGTCGGTGATTGGCTACTGCACGAGAAAGCACGTCGGTGATTGGCTACTGCACGAGAAAGCACGTCGGTGATTGGCTATTGCACGAGAAAGCACGTCGGTGATTGGCTTACTGCACGAGAAAGCGCTGTGGGTGATTGGCTATTGCACGAGAAAGCGCGTCGGTGATTGGCTACTGCACGAGAAAGGACGTCGGTGATTGGCTACTGCACGAGAAAGCGCGTCGGTGATTGGCTATTGCACGAGAAAGCACGTCGGTGATTGGCTACTGCACGAGAAGCACGTCGGTGATTGGCTGATGGGCGCGAGAAAGCACGTCGGTGATTGGCTACTGCACGAGAAAGCACGTCGGTGATTGGCTACTGCACGAGAAAGCGCGTCGGTGATTGGCTATTGCACGAGAAAGCACATCGGTGATTGGCTATTGCACGAGAAAGCACGTCGGTGATTGGCTACTGCACGAGAAAGCACGTCGGTGATTGGCTACTGCACGAGAAAGCACGTCGGTGATTGGCTGTCGGGCGCGAGGAAGCACGTCGGTGATTGGCTATTGCACGAGAAAGCACGTCGGTGATTTGGCTACTGCACGAGAAAGCACGTCGGTGATTGGCTATTGCACGAGAAAGCGCGTGGGTGATTGGCTACTGCACGAGAAAGCACGTCGGTGATTGGCTACTGCACGAGAAAGCACGTCGGTGATTGGCTATTGCACGAGAAAGCGCGTTGGGTGATTGGCTATTGCACGAGAAAGCACGTCGGTGATTGGCTACTGCACGAGAAAGCACGTCGGTGATTGGCTATTGCACGAGAAAGCACGTCGGTGATTGGCTACTGCATGAGAAAGCACGTCGTCGGTGATTGGCTGACGAGCGCGAGAAAGCACGTCGGTGATTGGCTACTGCACGAGAAAGCACGTCGGTGATTGGCTATTGCACGAGAAAGCACGTCGGTGATTGGCTACTGCATGAGAAAGCACGTCGGTGATTGGCTGACGAGCGCGAGAAAGCACGTCGGTGATTGGCTACTGCACGAGAAAGCACGTCGGTGATTGGCTACTGCACGAGAAAGCGCGTCGGTGATTGGTTACTGCACGAGAAAGCACGTCGGTGATTGGCTATTGCACGAGAAAGCACGTCGGTGATTGGCTACTGCACGAGAAAGCACGTCGGTGATTGGCTATTGCACGAGAAAGCACGTCGGTGATTGGCTATTGCACGAGAAAGCACGTCGGTGATTGGCTACTGCACGAGAAAGCACGTCGGTGATTGGCTACTGCGCGAGAAAGCACGTCGGTGATTGGCTGACGGGCACGAGAAAGCACGTCGGTGATTGGCTATTGCACGAGAAAGCGCGTGGGTGATTGGCTATTGCACGAGAAAGCACGTCGGTGATTGGCTATTGCACGAGAAAGCCGCGTGGGTGATTGGCTATTGCACGAGAAAGCACGTCGGTGATTGGCTACTGCACGAGAAAGCACGTCGGTGATTGGCTGACGAGCGCGAGAAAGCACGTCGGTGATTGGCTACTAGCACGAGAAAGCACGTCGGTGATTGGCTACTGCGCGAGAAAGCACGTCGGTGATTGGCTGACGGGCGCGAGAAAGCACGTCGGTGATTGGCTATTGCACGAGAAAGCGCGTGGGTGATTGGCTATTGCACGAGAAAGCACGTCGGTGATTGGCTATTGCACGAGAAAGCGCGTGGGTGATTGGCTATTGCACGAGAAAGCACGTCGGTGATTGGCTATGCAGCACGAGAAAGCACGTCGGTGATTGGCTGACGAGCGCGAGAAAGCACGTCGGTGATTGGCTACTGCACGAGAAAGCACGTCGGTGATTGGCTACTGCACGAGAAAGCGCGTCGGTGATTGGTTACTGCACGAGAAAGCACGTCGGTGATTGGCTATTGCACGAGAAAGCACGTCGGTGATTGGCTACTGCACGAGAAAGCACGTCGGTGATTGGCTATTGCACGAGAAAGCACGTCGGTGATTGGCTATTGCACGAGAAAGCACGTCGGTGATTGGCTACTGCACGAGAAAGCACGTCGGTGATTGGCTACTGCGCGAGAAAGCACGTCGGCGGTGATTGGCTGACGGGCGCGAGAAAGCACGTCGGTGATTGGCTATTGCACGAGAAAGCGCGTGGGTGATTGGCTATTGCACGAGAAAGCACGTCGGTGATTGGCTATTGCACGAGAAAGCGCGTGGGTGATTGGCTATTGCACACGAGAAAGCACGTCGGTGATTGGCTACTGCACGAGAAAGCACGTCGGTGATTGGCTACTGCACGAGAAAGCACGTCGGTGATGGCTATTGCACGAGAAGCGCGTGGGTGATTGGCTATTGCACGAGAAAGCACGTCGGTGATTGGCTGACGGGCGCGAGAAAGCACGTCGTGGTGATTTGGCTACTGTGCACGAGAAAGCACGTCGGTGATTGGCTACTGCACGAGAAAGCACGTCGGTGATTGGCTATTGCACGAGAAAGCACGTCGGTGATTGGCTACTGCACGAGAAGCACGTCGGTGATTGGCTATTTGCACGAGAAAGCACGTCGGTGATGGCTACTGCGCGAGAAGCACGTCGGTGATTGGCTACTGCATGAGAAAGCACGTCGGTGATTGGCTACTGCGCGAGAAAGCACGTCGGTGATTGGCTACTGCATGAGAAAGCACGTCGGTGATTGGCTACTGCACGAGAAAGCACGTCGGTGATTGGCTACTGCGCGAGAAAGCACGTCGGTGATTGGCTACTGCATGAGAAAGCACGTCGGTGATTGGCTACTGCACGAGAAAGCACGTCGGTGATTGGCTACTGCACGAGGAGCGCGTCGGTGATTGGCTGATGGGCGCGAGATGCCGGAACTCCAGGTCTGCCCTTCCGTAAAATGTGTCCGAAATGAGCAACTGTAGAAGGTTTATGAACTTGAAATACGACGATTTTGAGTTGATATTCAAATCCAGTCGAAATTCTATTCAAATACTCTTAAAATAGATAAAAATCATGTTTCTACCCATGCATCTCATTTTTCTCTGTTATTTTATTCATTTATTTATCAATTATCCTTATTATTATCATCATCATCATCGCTATCATGTATCTTATCATCATCAATCATCTATATATCTATTCATTTCATTTAGTTATTAATTCTCATTATCACTATCTTAATTTTCATCATCATTATCATGTATCTTATTATCATCAGTCATCTAGATATCTATTTATTTATTTACTTATCTATGTATCCCTTTATTTGTTTATTATTTTCTTTCGTTACAGCCATGCTAGACTACATGATCTGGCCTCATTCCGAAAGGTTTTCCATGTTGTCTCTGCTTGCTGGTGACGGCCATGAGATTCCACAACATCGATACCCAAATATGGTAATAAAATGTTAATTGTATGTTTTTTTTAAATTGTTATTATTTAATTTATTGTTATTATTTACTTATTCATTTTATTGTTTTTTTCTTTTTATTGCTGGTTTATTTACATTTCCTAATTTTTATTATTTATTTTTTTTATTATTTATTTATTCATTTTATTGTTTTATCTTTTATTGCTGGTTTATTTTACATTTCCTAATTACAGGTAAGAATATTTTTGACGCTTTTTCAATTCTTGTCCCTTCCCCATGTCTATCTGCCAATATAAATGGATAGATAGATAAGCAGATAGATAGATAGATAATCAACAGACATATGTAGGCAGAACTAATATTTTCACAAGATCGAATGATCAAATATGAAAACGGTATCTGATAAAGCAGACAGATATTACTTCACTTTAATGTAAGCCATTTTTCTCTTTGTTGATAAGAAGATATGACATTCTAAAATCAAAGTCGAAATCTTCCGAACACTGTTTATTATCAATTATTCGCTTTATTACCTTGTTCTTTATTTTTTATCCCTCAGTTTTCCTGGATTGATCGAATGAAGGAAGATCCAGCGGTGAAGAAGATATATTTTACGCCCGAGGAACATTTAAAATTTGTTGAAGGACTAATTGGCGGGAATCCTCCCTTTGACGGGTAACAGTGACGTCATTGCGGGATCTGAACGAAGGGATTATTAGTCTCTTTATCTTTATTTTTCTTTCTTTTGTTAGCTCCCCCCCCTATCTCTCTCTCTCTCTCTCTCTCTCTCTCTCTATATATATATATATATATATATATATATATAA